>JAODAC010000001.1:2541599-2580169 GCA_027575185.1 Mimaenictus wilsoni | reverse complement strand
CCGTTATTACGTTCTAGAATTTTTTAATAAATAGCCACTTCCACCATTTTGAAAGTAAAAAATATTCCTCCCTATTGTAAAGGTACTTAAGCTAAAACATTGTTTTAATTAAAATTGTAAAACTAGAAATATAACCACATTGAACACGTTTGTATGTGTAGATGTATACGGTATGATTTAAATAAAATAATGCCATATCGATTTATCGTTTTAATTAAACCATTTGAACGTTTTGTGCTGTCGTATAATCGCGTATGGGAGCGGAGTGGGTGGACTAGGTGAATACGGCATTGAATCCTGAGGGTGGTTATACACACTGCAAACAGCATGTCGTTGTCGAAGCAGCTACAGGGATAGAGAGAGAGTGAGGGAGAGGGATGGCGTAGGCGCGTTTTGTAAGCCGAATGACGTCAGACAGGCAGGATTCGGGAACAGAAAGCGACGCTGGCGCTTTCCGTTCGATCCCAATCCCTTTTTACCATGATGCACACGCCACTCGAGTGGGAGTTACCGCAATAACTCTATAAGGTCGTCGGCTACGCAGGAAGCAAAATGCGCGAATAGCGGAGAAATACGAGTCGAGAGTCCTGCCTGCCTGAGTCCTGCCAAGCCTTGGTATGCGTGCGTGTGTGTGTCTGTAGGAAGACGCGCGGCGCAAATTGCGCGACACACGGAAAAAGCCCATCTAGCGAATTTCCCAGTTGTGCAATATCCACACGCACGCAGCAAATTGACACACACAAACCCACGCAACGCGTCTATACACCGACCGCCAAGACGTCGCCATACGCCGTTGTCATCATCCATAAGCGTTTTGAAAATAAATAGAAAGTAACTGGAATTACTGGAACGTCGGCGTTGCCGCGCTGTAGTTAAAAAGTTATTGTTAATATTGGGCTAAAGCATTGAGGCATTGTCTACGCATTCGGCGCAATAAAAGGGGTTGGCAGCACGGTAATTTACATATTAATAAAATCGACACGTGGATACAGTGTCAGCCCTCGATATAGACGCGCGTTGTATGTGAAATTAGGGTGAAAACAGTTCGAGGGCGAGAACACACATTGGTATATGTACGCATGCGACACAGGCGTCACGGCGACGTAGAAGGACGAAAGGACCATGAAAAACCTCGAACGCATGATGAACAAAAAAAGGCGGCTGCAGGATGGGAATGAGGCCAGCGACAACAAGGAGGACGAGGTAACGACTGTTTCGAACAGCAGTTGAACGCAAAAAGTAGGCTTTTTAAACGTCTCGTCACTTGACTATTTTATTCAAGTCACAAAAAATGTATAAAAAGCATTCGGCAATCAATGTATTCCACACATATACCCGAAATCGTGGAACGTATTATAGTTGCAAAGTATAAATAAACTGCAGAATTAAGTTGAAGGACAATCGAAGAGTGTCGATATCTCGAAAATATCGATACTTTTTATTCAGCATCGTGACCGTAACGCGATAGTAAATATTTGTAAATTCGATATTGACGAGGGACTCATCCCGTGGCACCTTGGATGCGAATGAAGTTTGGTAGACGTGCAGAATAGGCCTAAAACAATATTTGTTAAAGTGAGATGACGTACATTTTAACACGTTTTAACAGGCATTGATTATATAAGCCTATTCCACTCTTTTGCAAAAGTTCATTAGAATTCAAGGTGCTATGGGCTGAACCTCTCACTTGTGAGATCACATATTAATGTATCGAAAAATATAAATTTTATTTTACGAAATCGCCATCTATTGCCATCTATCGGCTCTATTAGCAAATAGTGTTTGACGATCTTTGAATATATGCACTTTTTAACTAGTTTACCTCTGATAACCCGTTATTTTGTGTCTAGAAAACATAACATCATTATCGACAATGATGTACAACTCGCATGGAAAGCTGTACAACTCGACTGATAGAACTTGCCTTCGGCGCGGGTCACAATTTGTCATACTCGTAAACAATGCATAGCATTACATGTTAGTAGTTCAATCTACTAATTTCTACACCTGTTATAAAATGTACTCATTTCAGTTTTATTTTTTATTAAGAAATTGTTACTTTTACACATTCAGAAAAAGATATACATTACAATTCGCATGGAATGCCCTTTCTTCAATCGTAAGGGTTGCAATTTCTCATACTCCTGAAGAAACGAGTACCATGCTCTTCATATAATAATTATGACGAGATGCACTGATATATGTCAATATCGGTATTTATCGGTATCACCAGTGCTGCCATATTCACTAATTGCAATAAACTCCTAATATATCGAAAATAATGATTTGGCAAGATCGACTAAACTATTTTGACATTTCGTCACTTTAAATTTAAATGCGTATAATTATTAATAAATACCTATTATTATCAATAAATACCAATATCTATGAATAAATATCGCTCTCTCAAAATTATATACACCCAATATTTCTTCTCAAATGTCGCAATTTACTGGTTCAAAATAAAACTTCAATATCCATCGCGATACTGCAACTCACTACACTGATTGCACTAAGCTAACGCCACACTGCGGAGGGAAGGGTCCCGAATCCTCGCGTATAAGTGAGCATTGAGTACGGAACAAAAGCCGTCTGGCTTCGCGTAATCAACTCAGAAATTGGGGGATTCACTTAGCAAAGGGAAACTTGTCGCCATTGTCCCGCTCGCTGCGGAGCAGGAACTGACCCCGCTGCTTCCTTCTCCTGTTTTCATCCCTCTAGCACCATCCAACCGACCAACCCTAAACTATCCTCAAATCGCCCCCACACGTGCGCTTATATTTCCTATCGATTATTTTATGTTTGCTTTGCACACTTATTATTTCTTTATACGAGAACACATCCATTGAGAGCTTCACACAGCAAGTCTGGATACATCCAACCCTTTTTAAACATCATCCTCCTTTTAATCATCAAATTTTGCAAGCAGTCTAAACTTATTAAAGCGTTTTAAATTCAAACTTCGATGAAGAATGGAGATGTTCCCAGAAATATATAAGTTGATAGAGTTAAAAAATAGATTTCCAAAAGTGCAAAGTGTAAGAAAATTTTGTTAGTGGAAACTATGGAATGTAAGCTTCCTTCTTCCTCGGCTAAATTTACTTACAGGGTTGATATAATTAGCTTAGCAATCTGTCTACTAGGCGCCCATCGCACCCCCGATGTCTTTAACGAAATTTTTCCTTTTCTAAATATAAGCGACGAGTATTATTAGACGCGTTATATATTGGTTTATTACACCACGATCTATTTAGGAAGTCGCACAAGGGTCCATGTAACAGAAGAGGTGGGAGAGTTGGGAGCGAAAAAAGAAGAGGGAGCATCTCATGGCAAACTCCCCGAATTCGACTATTTATTATTACTAAACAGGCGAGATTTTCAAAATAGACGGCAATGCCGATGGCAATAGTTATTTTAAAATCACTTGATGATGTGATGTTTCAACTCTACTTTGTAAGCAAACAAAGACGTCGCTGGGACAGACAAAGAAAAGCGATTTACCAGCGTAAGACCCGACTAATCGGGATACTAAAGACGGATTGACTTGCAAATTATTTACTGTTGCATTTATAATGTCTAGCCTTGTTTCAGGGGATTTTTTTTCTTCCATTTTATGCTTTGAAGATATATGTACATTTGTTAGAGTTTTTTTTTTAATTTGAGTTCTGGTTAACTTGAAATATTTGAATTTATCCGGATTCTCAAAGATCACGATTGTAAATATTGATATTTATCATATTTTTAGTGCTGTTATCTGTATTTTGAAGAAAGGAAATATGTGGGAAATTGGACTGGGAAAATGCTCTCAGACTAATACTAATAAGTAGAACTGGTAATACGTTTAGGGTCTCCTTGACTTATTCGACTTGAATAATCTAATTGTAAGACAGATTGACTTGCAAATTATCTACTGTTTGCATTTATAATGTCTAGCCTTGCGGCAGGAGGAAATATTTTCCTTCAACTTTTCTTCCCTTTATATTAAGTGCTAGGTGTAGAGTGCCCGTAACAATATGTTACCGAATTAGTCAGCGATCCAGAAAATTATGCATATATTCAAATCAGATGTGCGTAATGCGCACATCGATTAAAATCAAATTGATTCGCATGACGCGCCTGTACACACACATCGCACCGGCACTAAGCGTGCGTATACGTGCGCTTAATATATTTACATAATTGCATCCACATCGTATCACACGGCGACATATTAACGCCATTACCGGCTCAATGCCAATAACTTTAAACGGCGCAAAAATCACACGCTGATGTAAATTCAATCATATTTACACATAAGTCATTAAGTCGCGATTATTGATTGATTATGCAGCGTTGTCGTAAGACATCAACATTTCAAGTGACGCACGGTTGATTGCATGACAGCGAGTGCAAGCATTATGAAGCACATTACGTGCTGATTTGATGAAGGTGACGGCAGTAAAGCGCCGTCAAATATGCATAAAAGGGTAGATTTTCGGGTGAATTCAAATTTAATTCGGCGTGTTCCATCGTCTGCGTTCGCATTCGCGTCTCGTGGACAATGTCGCAGTCGTCCTTGCATGATTATATGATTCGTACCGGCCGCCGCCACCGCCTTCAATCCCGTCGCCGAATGCTTTTTAGACGTCTGGCGTTCATTTTTTTATGTTGGTCGACTGCGTATTTTTTTCCGAGGCTTAGAACATCGCAAGAGCAAATCTCCGACTGAACTCATCCTTCATAGTCTCGTGTCCTTTATTGTGAGTTTAATGGTTTTATTAATTGAGTATAACCTGTTTAATGAATAATTATTAATTTATATCTTAAAATAGCTATCATGTATATTATGTTCCGATAAGTTTATTATGATTTATGATAACTTCTTAAAATTATAATTGTCTCTTTAAACAATTTCTGAAGTTTTGGGAAATATTCGCTAAAGTATAAGAAAAAAGTGTTTACATGTGCTCAAAAGATTTATTATCGAAAGTAAATATTTTAATTCATCGAAACATCGATAGCATTTCGGGAATTATCACGCGATTTCTGAAGTTTCGGGAAATATTCAATTAAATATAAGAGAGAAAACATGTATAGATATGTTCCAACGACTTAGTTTCGTTAAAAAAGAAATGCGTTTAAACATACTGTTCGGGAATTAACACTTGATTTCTGAAGAGTTGTGAATATTCCCTAAAATACAAGAGAAAAAACGATGTATTCAACGACTATTATCGAACAAATGAAACGTTTTTAAATACATCGAGATAGCGACAGCTATGATAGTTTAAGGATTATCAAGACTATTTATGAAGTTTTGGGAAATTTTTGCTAAAATATAAAAGGAAACCTGTTTAGATGTATTCAAACGACTTATTTTCATAATAAATACCTGTAATAATTCTGAGATCAATAATTGTTATGGTTCGGCGATTTTTGAAGTTTTGGGGAATAATCGTTAAAATATTAGGTTAAAACGAGTTTAGATGTGCTCAAACAACTTACTTTTACAACAATATTTTTATCACACGCGGAATGAATACCAGTAACTGTGAAATATATAACCGGAAATAAAATGAAAGAAATTCCTGGTTGATTCATTGACAATCACATAGAACAAAGAACCTACTGTTTGATTGAATTTTTCCTGGTAGAAATATTGATATATCCTGGAAAATATTTGATAATATAGTTAGGTAATGATAATATATTTATGTAATGTAAATTATGTGGAACCTTGTCTACAACGAAAAAATGTTGGTCCTGTGTCATTCAACACAGCAGATTTCACTAAATATTCATCGATTCATAGATAAAACGTAGAAAACATATCATAAGTCGCAGTATTCTTATGTTTAATGCAAGTTAAAATAAAACCCAATCGTAGTGAATTCTGGATCGACTCCGGGACTATAAAGAGCGCATTCAACCCCTCCGGGGGCAGAAGGCAAAACGCGACGCGCAATGGTCGTTGCAATGTGTAATGCAAAACCAAAAGCGAGTGCGAGAGTACATGCAACCTACCGAACATAATGTACCCTGGCTGGTTGGCTCAGGCTGCACCCTGGCAAGCGCAGCTTTCTGGTGCAGTTTTGGCGTGTTTGCTGAATGTGTGACGCTTGTACTTGCGGCGTGGTGACTATTCGCTCCGAAACCCATGACGTTCGGGAGGGCAGGAGACCCGAAGAGCAACGCCACCACGAAACGTATAAAACGCATTGATTTTTAGTTTTACTATACCGCTGAAAGGGATCGAGTACATCGGGGCTGATATGTAGGTACCTTATGTGTGAGTGCAAGCATGGATGTGTGTGCAGATTTCGCATCAAACACATTGCGCAATGTGTGCAATGCACACTATGCACATAGTAGTAGTTTTCGGTTCGACGGTGGTAGGGTGGTGGGGTGTTGAAGAGGTGCTGTGGCGTTGGTGAGGTTGATGAGGCCGAAATGCATCATCATCGAACGAACGGTCCGATCCGGCTCCTACTCCTGCTCCTGCTTTCGGTTATTAGGGAATATTGCAAACATCGTGTGCGAGGGAATAAACGAGGGTACTGCTTGGTGTAATACAATAGTGAACTGTTCAATTCATTACAAATCAATGCTGTGCAGTTGCTGTGGATTATAAAATATTGTAATGTGATCATAATTCCTATAATTAGAAATTTTTAAGATATTTCTAAAAAGACGTTTGTTATTTTGACCTCAAATGTTAAATAAAACGAACATCATGGTCGAAAATAAATCTTTGATATTTTTAAACAACTTTATTGAATGTTCCACTTCGAATTTATGATATGTAATAGCACAATCTGATACCTTCTACTTCTTCTTTTTTCATAGGCTTTTGCCAGTTTATATTCGGTTCAAAGCGTCTTCTGATGTTGAAGCCCAACTACTTTTCCATGTCTTAGGGGGTCATCCTATCCTTATTTTTCTTCTTACCCCTACTAGCAGGTTGTTCATAGCTATTTTTGGGAGCCGATGGTCGGGCATTCGTTCCCCACGTTCAGACCACTTCCTTCTTCTCATCTTGCTCCATTTACTACCTAAGAAACATTATTTTGCATTACATTTATTTTTTTATTATTATTCATGCTCTACGATACACATGTTTAAAAATTAAAAACAGCCTATCTCTCAAGTTGAAACAAGTTGAAAAAGTTGAATTGTTAGTTTTTGCACAGTGCACAGTCAAAAATAGTAACACACTCGACTCTCATTCAAAATTTTATCCTTTCAAGAGTAATCGATAGGCCTTTAGAAATCAATAAAGTCGTAAATATATTTTTTTCTTAAAGGGACTTCCCTTCCCTTTTCACCCCTAATGGAACACATAATACGACCGAATCGTTACACTCCTCGCTTAACCTCAACCCGTCATCCTCAGCTTTGCAACAGTCACTATATGACGATGATGATGACACACAAGCGCAATAGGGTGAATATTATTACACCATGCTTAACTACATATAACTACATAGCATTATCCAATATTCAATGATGTATTTGAAGATGAAAGGAGCAAAAACCGAAGATAATTACTATGCATGCGAAATATATAAATATCTCCAAGTTACTAAGCAAATCAAGCCAATTTACAGAGAACATTTGTGTGCAAATACAACTGCACAAACCCGTCCGATGGGCAAAGCCGTATTGACGAAAAAAAAACTGTCATCTTGACGTTCTCTGCTTTTTGCCACATTCTGCATGGCTCGACCTTCATCTAGAAGGAAACATGAATAATTCATTCGGAAAAATGTCTACGGCTGTGTATTTCACTCACGGTGTGATGACTAAACACCGAAGGAGAACCCAATCGATTGGGAACACCTTGTTTGTCCTCTAAAACGATTTATGGTAATTTTAGGAATATTACTAGATTTTGATGATATTCATTGTCTTTTCCTAGAGTGTTTTACTGATTTAATTGAAGCCACAAGGGTAGAGTATTCATTGGAAACTCTAGGACGCTTATTGATTAGCACATACCTTCTAAACTGTAAACTATAACTGATCTTGCTTCTGAACTTTACTTATTGTTAGAAGATCCTAGGACTATGAAATGAATTTCCGAGTATTTTCTGTAAGGTTGTTACCAGGGATTTGTTCGTATGTCACCGCCTGGTATTCATAGTCATACCCTAGGAGTCTCTGTGCCCAAATTGGTTTTCATATATTTCATATATCACGTTTTGGGAAAAGGATCGGTCAAGCTTTATCCTAAAGACCACTATGAATTATACGAAGTCCTTATGAGAGAATTTATATTTCAATCAGAGAGGCTCATCTTCCCCGGAAAACCCTGGGATGTTCTCTAATTAAAACCATTGTTGTCAGTATATCTCATAGTTCCGAACTTTACTTAAAGCCCAGGGAATGACTATGTATTCCAAACCTATTGCTGTAAAGTTTTTTTGATATTGCCTTCGTGACAACTCTTGATATTCATAGTCATTCCTTAGAAATAGAATGCCATAATTGTGTGTTTAATCAAAATTATGTATTGTATTATGTAGATGAAAACTAAAACTTTTTTTTATTAATTCATCCTATTTCTTCAGAATATGCTCATCTCCAACTAACTCCAACTAATAAAAAAGTGAAAAAACTAGAAAGAAACAATCAATGACAAACACTTCATTTTTTATTGGTGTTTTCCTGATTTGATCGACTGATACAAGTTTATGTCTATGATTATCGAGTTTCTAGATGATGTTTTCCAAGGTTGACACGTAACTGTCCGTCGCGAATAAACCACAAAGAACTTATTCGGATTATGAGGTAGCCGTTAGTTTATTGATGTGTTTCCACCGACGTAATATTTCACGAATCGATTACGGATGTGCCGATACTCTTACGCTTACTCGTACTCGTCTCTATCCTACATCATCCTGTGGCACAACCTGACCATCTCAAAGCGTATGCGATTCATTAGATGCTCGCTAATGCGTAATCGGTAATTTCCTAAACTTATCCACTGCGTCGAGACGCGCCCATTCGCCAACACAACTCTCATTAATACAATTAGACACTGCATTCGACCAAGGCATGGTATGTATTCGTAATGCATGCACACGACCACCATTGCCGTTCGGTTTCATTGCGTTCAATTAGATCAAAAAACAAAACAACAACAAAACGAGGATACGCACATAGACACACGCGCACACACATGCGACGAACGCACAATTGCAGTGTGTGACATCATCTGAGTCATTGTCAATTGCCATTGATATCGCCGGGCCAAGCATTTATTAATCAATTAACGTGCTCATGATTGTCATCGTCAATGGCAACTCAACTGGCACTGGGAAGCGAAAGAAGCCACCCAGAAATTGTTTCGAAACATGTACGGCTTTGACTGGCCGGTTTGTTTCATTTCCATGCATCGCTGTCGTTCGCCTCTTTTTTTCTACATTCATTGCCATTGTTTTTGAACGGATGTTGGGGACGGTTATTGAGACAGCAAAAGGCGAAGAGCAGACACGTTGCGTAGGTTGCGGCCTTTTTTTCTCTGTATTTAGCATAAACTGTTGGTAGCTGTAAGGTGATATGAGGTGGGACGGTGTTCATTGGTGGTATAATTTCCTTCCGGTTTGTCTTACGGCTATAGGTGTCTCGGCTTACTCTCTGCCAACTTGTAGTGAATCAACAAGGCTCCTACTTAATAACTAATTCAATCATTACATTATTACATTGTTAAATGCGTCAAAAAAAAGGTTTCACTTTGTTTTGTGGCCGTTTGTAGTAAAATTTTTTAATCATATAGATTTTGGCCCTTATGATGGTAACAAAGTGTGTATGGTGAGTGTGTGCAGTCGTGAGAACCCTAAGCTTCAACACCACCACACACACTCAACACACCACCCGACCGATGTTATTGAATCAGTCGTGGGAATTAAACTATAACACAGCGAGGAGTACATACTCCTCACTCTTCGCATGTTTGTAAGCATTGACGTTGCGGCGTTCGGCCTCAATGGCAGTGGCGGCGAACCTGCAGAAATTCACTAAAACTTTACTTTTCTGTTATGGGAATATAGCACTCAAGGAGTCAAGTCATTTTACTAAGGGCCAATTTAATATTTTAATAATCGGAATTAATTTCTGGAAAAATTCTGAAGCTCTCATTAGAGTCATATTACCTAATGAACAGAACAGGTTTATCCTGAACACGATTTCTAATAGCAGTACAATTCTCGTAAAAACTGATAATTCTGAGCTTACAACGCTTACAAAGCTGGGGAATGACTGTGAATAACAGGAAGACTCAAGTGATTAAAGAGCATACTTAAAAAATAATAAAATGATTATTACTTCAGTATTTAATGCCATCCACTGGAAACTTCTGGAAGTAGACTCTGGTTTTTCTATAATAATATATTTTGAAGTGTTCGAATAAGTCAAGGTTTGTCCCAGATGTGATTATGAATAGAAATTCTGGAAATGTCTGTTATCATTTTCGTCTAGTACTATGAACAGTCCAAGTTCTTCTCAGAGGCGATTATAAAGAGTAAAACTTTAGACTTGTTACTGTAATTTTGAACGCGAAAGTTGCTGGGACACAACTTTTAATAGCAAGGGTAAACACATACTCTTTCAATATAATTACTGATTTCATGAGTTAAGATTAGTAAACTTGAAGTGCATTATGGGTTGCCTAAGTTAAGAGATATTTTCAAAATAAACCACTTAAAATATAATATATATGTTTTTTATATTATAAAATCTTATAAATTTATATAAATTCTCCTACCGGATTTGAATCTTCTACTTCTACTTCTCCTACTACCGGTCAGGGGCATTACCTCACCTACGAAAGTTAGCATACAATTTTGAAATGTTGGCCAGAATATAGTTTTCCAAACTGGGAGGTCCGATTTGAACCAGTCCAGCGATGGGAAACCTTTAACTCGTATTTTAATTACTGACGTACGTAAGTTTGGAATTGACCTATTCTTGCGAAGAGGGTCGCCACAGGGGGCATTGGAGCTACTAATATAAACATTTATACTATTATAGAGAAATTTTGAGGAGGGGAGTGTACTATGGGCATTGCCGACCCAGGATCTACTACCACATACTCGAAAATTACGGGGGGTCCCTGTGGAACATTACTGAATACGGATGTCGTGTAAATTATCACAAAAAATAGGTAGGTCCAAAAAATTTTATGCAAAAAATTTAAAATGTGGGAGCTATAAAACTATAAAAAAGTTTGAGAACCTCTGTTCTAATCTCAGTAGCCAGAGAGTTCCTTCAAAATGACAACATGAAGAAATTATATGAGTGAATAATACCCATATATTTAAATCTTTCTCACCTCCTTTTTGCCCCCCTTCTATTTTTTAAAATTTTCACCCTTTTAGCTTTCTGGGTAATGAAATGTCACGGCGATATTCCAAGAGTTCAGTTATCAGCCAAAGGACCCCCTCAAATATCGCGCCTCTTCTGAGAGTAGTCCATACCTCCCAGTTTGGATACCACTTTATACCGTTCTATATTATATTACAGTACACTAGAGTACAATTATTTAAATTATAAAATAGTAGGTGAGACGCCACTGGTATATTCTACATGAAGCATGTTTGAATATGAATATGGTGGGCGCAAGCGCGGCAACGGCACTGAACTAGACCGAATCGAACGCGGTCTTCAACAAACGATTGCCAGCCAACGCGCTACGCTGTGGCCGCGTGTATTCTTCGTCGTTCTTGTAGTGTTGTGTTGTGTTGTGTTTTTTCTTCTTTCGTTTTTTTGCTGCGTGTAATTTGAGGGAGGGCCCTCGCCGACAATCGGACAGGTTCACATCAAACCGACATACACACGGCGTTTACGAGCGCGAAGTGTATGGGAACAAAGCGCTTCATTTAGTTATCACTCCACACAAATCAAATATCACACACACACACACACACACACACACACAAACATTTACGTATATGCACTACACATACATCATCAATGGCGTAAAGCCGTGTCTTGTGCCCATTTTCGAAACTGAAATATATTTTGCTAATTAAACACGCTATGACGTCACCAAATCTCAAACCTACCTGATTAATTATTTTAATGGCTGCTTGTGCTCACCATAAAAATTTTACGATTGCTAATGAATCGTTAAAAAATTAGCCTACGCGCCTCACAGAATATACTTCACAGAATATACTTCTATGTAATCATTTCTTGTTCGTCATTGCGATAAGATAATCGCGATGTTAATGGTTAATGCTTTGACGTCGTTAAATATTCGCGAATTAAATTCTTCTTTCTTGGCGAGTAGATAAAACATATCGAATTAAAATATTTATCTTTCTTGTTATAGAAAATACAATAAAATCTGCCTCATTCGGAATCATCTGAATACGGGATCCTGTCTGCAACGAAAGGTCCTTAGGTTTATGTCACTTATGTAATGTTAATTTACAGATAGTAAATGTGGAACGGAATATTTTATCATGGTCTCCCCCTCCTGAAATCTTGTAATTTGTTTTTTTTTTGTCGATTCTATCGCAAAGCACTGATAAAATAGTTTTTCTTCGCTTTTTGGACCCCCTGACCTCTTAAAAAGCCACATGACCCCCGATCTGTTGATGATTCGTATTAAATTTAAATAACCTGTCAACAACGCAGAATGGTTGGTCCCGTGAGTTTCCGTGTTCGCAGATTTCACTGTATTCAGAAACGCACTTGACAACAATTATTTATCGTTTATGAAACTTTTTACGTTAGGTATTAATATCTGAAATATCGTGAATATCGTAAGTGTCGATTAATATCGATAAGTGTCGATAAATATCGAATTGACGTGTCAATTATTTTCGATAGAAGTGAATTTCGTCCGATTCTTAAAAATATCTGTGGGTGTTATCAGAGGTGTTCCCTCTTCATGCTTTATTTTTGTGCAAAATCCGAAGTAAAATATTGTTTACGAGTCACTGGTATTGCTATTTGGTACAGCCAAAGTCAAGCCTGTTTGGCCACAATCATTGTACCATTTACTAGAACTCTATCGTCTTTTGTAGCATTATGTAAAAATGTAAACGTCTATTATTAAAAGCAAAGCATTTTTCATCAAACACAATCGTATCTTGAGCAAAGGTATCTCAACAATTAGTGTCGCTATAAGTTGGTATGCGTGATATTGTATATTAGCTTAGCCAGAGTTTAGAAAATGTTGTGAGTTGTAAACCATTAGAAGAGCCAGGAAATTAATTTGAGAATTCCGTTCCTTCGTTGGCGTATCAAAGCAATTACCATGCCATCATTTTATTCACCTCGCCGCAGACTTACTTTCCCTACAACCGTTTCTTTCTTTCGAAATGCGCGTGTAATTCTTTATTTTCGAGTTGTAACAAATGGACGAGGCATTTCGTATGTGGCAACAAACACATAGCATTCCATTCGTTAATTTGACTACGCATAATATTCCCGTTTTGAGTATTCTTGGTATATATTTAATGTTCTTTAATATATTGCTGTGATTATAAAATCGAACGATTGGAGTAGTTAGCAGTTAGGCGAACTTTTATTATTTAATTACTATGTGTTTATACGACTTTAGATGAGTGGAGAAATGCAAATTTGGTGTGTGATAAAAACGACATTATTTGTTGGCCGGCGCGGCGCTCTATTTTTATTAATTGGCATGTGAACATGCGAGATCTGGTTGAAATTTTCCAATCTCATGCGTATTCGATGTCGGACTAATTGATGCTAATTTATCACCGGCGATTTGTATGCAAACTGGGCGCACCGAAAAATTTAATTAAACGGCAACAAGCTGAGATAGAAAAAAAACATGCCCGAAATGCAGTTCAAAAATTACGCCGCCAACGCCAGAGATACGCATCTCACAACATGGTTAACCTACAATTTTCGTTAGAAACATCAAGGAGGTGGGGGACATATTAAATTATAAGGTAATAAAAAATTAATCTGATAAACGTTTACAAACTTGTTATTATTGGCTACTTTGTGTAAACATGTATATATTATATTCGAATAATATGAATTATTTAATGAAACTCCTTGGGCTTTCTTAATGTCGTATTTTTGCAATCATTGTTTATGCTAACATTGCTGAACAATAACGTAATTTGGTGACATAAACCTATGAATATCTGAAACCGGTGCTCACTTTCACCACAGAAACACTGGTAATGTCATTGTTATTGTCTTTTATGGAATCACCTATACCTCTATATATGTGGTTTGAACGAATAAACATTTCGCATTTATTTGCAAATGTGTAACAATGCATCTACGGTGCAATCCCGACCATGAGTCAATGAGTGATTTACTGGTATTGCTGGCGTAGTTTCGCGAATGGGTTTTTCATTTTTACCGTATCCGGTTTTGAAATTTACTAGAAAACTTTGTCATTGATATTTCCAATATCCTGGTAATAAAATAGGTTTGTGGGATGCAAATGCAAAGTTTGCTTTACTGTTTTCATATTATATGACCAAATAATATTTGCGGGTTCGCGTTTTAAGCTCATAAAAAGGGATTTTAAAAAGTTTTGAGTATTATAACGAAATATCTTTAATGGCTAGTCATACTCATTTTACATTATAGACTTTCTTTTTAAGATAATTTTTGTAGTCTAGAGTAGTTTAAGATGAAACCTCATTTACCAGGTTTGAAACAATTTGATAATAGACTTAATCAATAGGTAAACTATTCAGAAATATTTCCTGAACATATCAAGTCGATAGCTGCAGTATTTAAGAAGTTATAGGTCATAAAGCGGACTTGTGAATAGATAGTAGTCTTAAATTTATCGAGCTTTAAAAGGGTTTATCGATTTTGCGTATACGATTGAGAAAATTATACCTAACTAATTTAGCATTCAGGTCCTTTTCAAACAGTCAAATCCAAAGAAGATTGTCTCCTGTTTTTTGAAGAAAAAAAATTCAAAACCTAGACGTTATGAATGAAATCACACTTTACCAATCCGGAAATAACATCTGAGCATCATATACTTATTTTACCGACTTATTTTAAAACCCTTGTAAATGCTTTCCAATCAAATAAGTATAATATATTCCTTGATACTTGAAAAGTTAACAGATTGTAATGTTCATAGTTTAAAACATATTAACCATGCCTATTTTGTAGTTAACGTTTTAAGCTGAAGGTAGGAGACTACGGTAAGTAGTTCCTTGTGTTCGTCCCCCTTTTTACCAACGCTTTATTCAAACTTTGTATACCAATACCCTACCTTCGTTTGCCTTTGCATTGTGGCATTAAAGGGAGGAAGGTACGCCGTGCCTCTCTATAGAACACCGCACAATAACGGTGTGTACATGAGCGCGAAGCTTGCGCATGTTGCACCGGAAGTATCTGGAGAAGTCGTCGTCGCGGCCAGACGGAGGGGTTATTGACTAAAGACTTCCGCGCTCTCGCTCTCCACGCCGACTATACGGTGTTGTAGCTAAACCAAAAAACCGTCTGTTATAAATACCGCAGAAGGCTTCAGGTACAAAGGCATTCATACATGTTGATTTTTTAATCTTATCGCTTTATTCATATATTTATACGTTTTATTATTTTATTTCCCAATGAAAGCAACGCAACTTCAAGGATTTTGAAGGATTTTACATAGGAAAAGGTCTAGACAAAGAAGTAATTATTATCGATTTCTGTATTTAAACCTATAACCGCGGTAATTAAAACTAATCTGATTAATTGGGCGCGCTGCTGTTGCGTGGGTATATAATTGAACTCAATTAACTGCATTAGTGTACAACAATTTCGCTTAATTAAAGTGAGAAAAAATATAAACATAGCATAGCTGCATAGATTACTGATTATGCTTTGATAATTTTTAATAAAACATAATGTTATTCTAAACAAAGGCAATGAAAATGACGAAACATTGAAATAATTTGAAAATACAACGAAAATGCAATAAAAAAAGTGAAATTCGATGTTTTTCAGACAATTTTCGATTAAAAGCAGCGAAGTGATGAGATGCCGTTATAAAGTATTTAATAACTAAGGGATGTCTTGCCCTAACCGTTTGTAAATTGCTATAATACATACATGGCACTCGATTAGACGCCCAGTGGCAGTAGCGTATGCACACAGTATGCAAAAATCGAAGGGTTCTATAAAAGGGGTGACGGATGACGCGCTTGTGTAATAACAAAACGCCATAGCACGCCGGTCGAATTTGATTTAAATGTAAACATATTAGCGAACGATTGCGTCGCATATCCTGGCAGAGGGTGCGCGTTTTGCAGCTGCCCTCCGGGCGCGGTGGTCGGTGTGGCGGTGGCGCGAGTCATTTTCGCGTTTGCTTCCTCTTTGCACGGGGCGTATGTGTGCAGATGCAAATCAAACATTTAGTTAGTCGACGAATTGTTGGTAGCGCAGAAGGGTCGCTTAATTGTCTTTCGATCGAAGCGAAGAATTCACCTTCGCTGCGTTTTGCTAAGCGTAATTCAGATGGATTGAATAGTAATTACTTCTTGATAGAAATAATTTGAAAACTGAACGCTTGTGTATCTTCTATGCTCATTTTTGGTTGGAATTATTGGTGCTAGAGTGTTTTTCATTATAGAGAGTTACTGAAGGGAATCCTCTGATTGCATAATCTTTAATTAGGAGTTTCTCAAGAAAGCTTGAGCTAAGTCAAAGAACTCAAATTTACAATCATATTAGATCTATAAATGGAGTTAGTCGGGTCTTACCGAAGTGAATCTCTGTAAACATTTTGAGTATCTGTTTATAGATGGCGATCATGATAAATTTCGATATATCCATATATTTTAGTTTCTATACTTGCCCTTGTATATTTTATATGCTCATTTTTCACTGAAGGGGATCCTATGGTTACATTATTTTTGGAAATTTCATTCCTGAAACATTGGAGCTAGAAGTAAGCCCAGAATTTCAAATTTACAATAATATTGATTCTATAAATGTACTTACTCGACTCTTATCGAGGAGGTTTAAATACTTTGAGAAACTGTTGATAGATGACGTTGATAACGAATTACGATATTTACCATTTGTTTAAGTATCGACTTCGAATATAGATACAGATATCTTCAGATCTTGATCCAATAACTAGCTAAATTCATAAGCACACGACTGATGTTGGAATATAATTTCCAATATCGTATCAGGATTACTGATATCCTTAAGCACTGATAACGCCAGATACATTTCTCGTAAACTTGTCAAACTCCTCCTGGTTGGTACATTAAAAATATGTTTTTTGAAGACCCATATTGGAGCTTTAGAAATGTACTGATTTCGAGAAAGCCAGATATTACCACATACGTTTCTCTTAAACTATTTAGCTCCTCGTTGGTACCTTGACAAAAGCGGAATATCCATGAATATCAGGGTTTCCGATATCCTTAATTTCCGATATTGTCAAGGTTGTTTCTTCGTAGGACTTGACTCCTGAAGGCAAAATAATTAAATATTGAATAAATTTCTGCATCCAAACATGAGTAGGTGTAACTAATGTTCAAGTATCACTTACCACGAAAAAAATCTAATATTTATAGCATTTATACACAACTGGTTTTAAACTAGATGCTCATATCCCAAGGATCTTGCAATCATAACTCTGCTTAATTGCTCGCATGCTTACGAGCCTCCATTTCGAGCAGCTACAACTGATATTAAATGCAAATCCAAGTGAACCTGTTATAGGCTGGTTGCGTTTTTAAGATTTGCGAACCTAGTGTTGGTGCCTTATAGACGCGCCTCACCACATCGGGCAAAACGGCGCAAAGCTCTTTTGCAGGCAATGCTTGGAGTTTGTGAGCAAATGCATCCGAAATGGTGATATCGCCGTGCGTCTCGATCCCAAGCGCCAAGAGTTCTCTAAGTACGCCGTGCATTTTGTGCTGAAAGTCAGTCCATGACGACGCAGAGCAAAGCAACGAGCAAAAGCAATGTCGGGCGAAAAGTTTATAAGATCTGCCTCGACTCCGTAGAGTGTTTGCGTGTGTTGTGCAGACGCTCTTCATGTTTCCAAGCTTCAACTTTTCGACATCTCGTCGTCTGCACGGCTCCCGGTCGCTATACGACTGCAACCAGATGAACAGCGCGAGGTTAAAACTGAAAACTTCCTCCTTCCTTCGCTGTTGACTTGTAAATTTTGCTTTAATTTCGACTGGGAGCGTAGAACTAGGCGAACATGAAAAGATGATGCGGCTTATGAAGGAGGAAAACCCAACCAGGCTGCGCACTCGACGTTAATTTGCTGATTGATCTTCCCAAATGCAGGCGTAATGTCTTTCTCAGGCTGTATCTGAAGTGGGGTGAACAAAGGCGCAATGTATTCTTGGACTTGTCTTTCCATGGTTTTCATGCTTTTTCGCCCGATGTTTCTTCGTCGTTTTGCTTCAATCATCATTCCAACTGTCGCCGCGCGGCTTCGATCACAGATTGCTGCCAAAGGAATTGGTGCCATGTTTGTCCGACAAAGAGCACTCTGCTGCTCTTGGAGCCCGTGCCTCGGGTCGCTTGGTAGTGGTGTGATGGACGAGCCTTGTCAATTCCACCATTGCGTGCGTTAATAGTTCGCCAACACGCGAGTACCACGGTCGGGTCTTCCTTAATAATTCACACAAACACATTTCCACACATACATTCACACAGACTTGTGCCATCGCATAGATGGACATACAGATACGCAGAGACATTATACCCACGTGCATTCTGCAGAAAAGTTTAATTCAATTAATGCACAGACCGTCCGTTTGGACGAGTAAGTAGTGAATGATAGGTTTTTGAGGCATTTGCTGTGAGAAAACGACGCTTCTTGCTAACTTGTGCTAAGGTTGCTTCGCCCCGATCTGCTATTACAATAATTTTTATAACTTTATAAATACTTGTCCATGCGAGAGCCCATGAGTTACAAGTCATGCCCGCCCCAGGAATGCTGCTGCTGCTTCTTCAACGTGTCTCCCCGCCTCGACTGCCTCCTGCCTTTGCTTTTGCTCCTCGCGGTGCCTGTTGTACTTGCCGCTCTAATCTTGCGATCTGCTTGGTAGCTTCTCCAATACTACTATTAGTGTCAACCGATCTTATGTACTCGTTGTTTTTTCCCGCGCGCACATAAATCTCCCGATAAACACTGTGCGCATGCGGTACTCAAAGGTATGCAGAAAACCTCACCGACAACCAGCGTTGAAGAAGAAATATTTATATAGTTCTAATTGCCCGCTCAGCACCATTACGATTGATACATCTCCTGTGCACAAGTGCAAAAGGAATTCATTTTTATCAAATGTTTTAAGTGCCCTCTACTGGTTTTTAGAGACTCGTGAAGCCTCATAAAACCAGAAGAGCTTATAAGATTTGTTCAGGTATTCAGCGAATTACTCTCCCCCTTCATGGAAAAGAGGGTAGAAGTATTTCATTCCTAACTAACTAAATCTATCAAAGTGGGTATAAATTATTTGGTCCCGTTTTGAGAAGCGTCGAAGAGGTCGTGTGAGAGTGTCGTAGGCATATTCTGGAATGGCTATGGCTATTTTCAATTAGATTCCGATATGGACTTGAAGGACGCGAGGAGGAGAGATGCGAAGCGTTAACAAACTCAGGTCTTGCCCGGCGCGCATGTATATTGGCAAGACGGTTTATGGTATTGCCTGTTGATGGTACTGATGTATATTGAGAACCATAGTCACGGCCGAGGCGTCCTTTCTTCCCATGGCATCTTTGTCTTCGGTTTCGAATCGACTGTTCGGTCCTCGCCTCGGCATTCAATTTTTTTCCTTCCTCTTCTTCTTCAACGGCTCGACGCGCTTGTTGCTCATGCTCACTTACACTTTACCTTCTCTTCCTCCTTCTGCGGCTGCTTCTTCCTCGGACACTCTCCACATTTGTTGTCGCTTGCGCGTTGCACGTATAAAAAGCGCAAGCATTGGTGGTCAAAGACCTGCAAGAAGCGACGACGATGTGCAACAGGAAATATCGACATGCGTTGTGTGTCCGCGCTCTCCTACCTCGTAGAGAGGCTCTGCATGTGCCGTGCCGTCTCCTCGTATGCTAACGTGTGCTCCCATTCTGCACATAATTCGTTTATAAGTATCGCTTTCCGAACAGCAAGAAGTGGCAAAATTCGAAGTGAAATAGTAAAACTAACCATTTCCCATCAAGATTTCTCACATTTACTTCAAGCATTCAATGCGCTTAGATGTGCAAAACATGCCATTGTTCTATACACGGTCACTTCGTGCTAAACCACCGGGCTGGTAGGTTTAGCACCTTCAAAGAACCACCAAGTTGGGTATAATCCCAGGAGTTAATAATTAGAAAAATGAAGTTAAGGTACAGGTGTTGGGAATAAGCAGATGCAAAGAAGACACTCTTTCCGACGTAACAGCGTGATGGTGTTGGTGATGATGGCGGATATCATGTGCTCTAATTTGACGGCGGAACCCTCTCTTCATACGAAGTGACAGCGCGCTTGGTTAGCGTTGAAATTGCTCGAATGTACATCAAGAGATAGACAGAGTGAGAGTAGGGGTTTGGTTCGTTCATCGCCGCCGTCGTCGACCTCGTCGCTTGACTCATTCAATATTTTGGCGATGCTCTTCATTGCGCGTTGAGGGTGGAAAATCTATTCCCCACACTTACACCGCCGTCAAACAAGCAACCCTTATATAAGGACTCATAAGAATTATTAAGGATTATAGCACCCTTAGGCATCGAACAAGAATGAATTAATCTCTAAGTCGGGGTGTCATTTTTCGGCACTCAGAATACAGCTTGTAATAGTTATATGGGAGGACAGTAGTTATTCAAATAGATTTATTTCTAAATTAAGTCTTTGCTGATGGGGTGGGGACAGTGGGTCCGGGAGTGCAAAAGCTGTTCTTCCACAGAGAGCGAAAAGAACGCAGTGCGCAAAGAATGCAAAAGTGGCCGAAGGCGGTTGAGTGGGTGGTGGCAGCTACGCGACGGTCGGCGGTGGCGGCAGCGGCGTTTTGTGTGTTTGTCGCGAATTGCGGCGACGTGAAGTGTCCCGATGATGCGCCGCTTTGTTCCAGTCACAGTCACCAACGCCACCGACTGCTGCGAGAGAGGAAATCTTCCGCCTATCGATCCGGTCCGCCTGCTGCCTGCTGCCTCCTGCCTGCCTGGCTGTTGCCGGGCAACCGGGAGTCAATCTGGCCAACGGCACACGGCGAAAAAGAAGGATATTTTTTTATTTATTATTCGCCATTATCCTTCCTTCTGCGATGACTCCGGCTGCGGTGGTGGCCTCGTGCGTTTTCGGCGGGCGGCGGTGGCGGCGGCGACGTGGGCGAGGGCGCTCCGGTTGACAAGCAGGGTGATGATGAAATATGGGACACGTGGTTAGACTCGAAACGACGTCACTCGACACAAACCGTCGGCATCGACGCCTCGGCGCCCGTATAATGCCGCATTAACAGGGTGGCCGGGCGCGAAAGGACCGACAACTCGACCCACCAAACCCATTCCCCCATCAAACCTCCCACCACTTCCCGCATCAGCGTTGCCTGCCATCCACCCATCCTACCTACTCCTTCCCAGCGTTTCCCATCCCTCTATGATAGTCCTTGGCGCTTGCATGTATACCGTACAAAACCGAACCAACCCCCAAACGGCAAACATTCGCCGTTTCGCGCATCGAGCCTACATTCCACAAGCATCACATACACACATACATGCACTCACCCATACAGAATACATACGTTCCACCACCTACATATCGTTATACCCATACAGTCAAACCCTAAACCATAAATATTCACACATTGGACCTGAGCGCTCAATCAAAAAGTGGGTCATTAAAAAAACCGAAGACATTCCAGCATGTGCCTAAAATGTATCCGCTAAACATACTTTCCTCTAGCACCTAGTGGCTACGAGTAACAGCGTTTCGTTGGCTCTCTATGCATCAACATCAACTCGACAAGTGCATACTACAAGAGTTAGCAACCCCATTCTCGACTAAAATGCCCCAAACTGAACATAGTATACTGGATTAGGATTTTGCTAGGACATCCTGTAAGTGCAGAAAAGCGTGCATATGTTTGGGTGAGTTTTGGGAGATGTTGTTCCCACTCTTCACCCCGTTTTCCACCTCTCTCTCCATCACCCAGGGTCACTCATACCCCCGTTTCGACGGCTGTTTCAGCCGTGTAGCTGCTGCCGTCGTGTTGAAAGTGATTCTTCCGCCACCCTATAGTTGCCATAGCAACTGCACATACAAATCCCTTTTCGGTGCCGGCGCGTCCTTTTGCTCTCCTTCGCCCACAAACCTATAATGCAACCTACTCACGCCGCTCACACACCGGATTAAAACAATCTTTTATCTCCTGATAAACAACAATATCAACATTTACTACAAGCACAAAAGCAACCAACCTTTTTCCACACCAATACAAGTTTACTTTATCAATTTAAGACCTCTTTAAAAATGAAACTATGAAAAACTTGTGGTTTCATGAAAATAAATGGTTTTATATTTTTTATCATCCTCTCTTTTTTGGAACATATTTTGCCGATAATTGCATTTTTCGTAAATCCATTGGTCCGAATTTAAGTATAATAAATTTTCCGGTGGCGTAATGGCCAAAAGTAATTTCACTGCAATATATTAAGTTCGTTGAGGGTTGATAATCAAATAAACATCGATTATGGTTGCCTTCATGCTGATTCACCGGTGATGGGAGGGACGGCGTCATTGTACGCCCTTTTGATTTACACATCGACAGGCGTGCGCGAGAAATATGCGAGCAGGAAATGCAGGATAAAAAAGAGAACCGTATATGTTGGAGTGGGAGGAGGTGGCATGTAGCAATGGCAAACTGGAGTGCGGTCGTTCTCGTTCATGCTGCCGCCGGTAATTTTTCAATCGGGCATTAGTCAGATAAATCATATTTTGATACTTAAAGCCACTGCTAAACAACTCCCAACTTTTTTATCCACAACTAACAGGAAAGTATTTACTAATTCGCTAATCGCAAGCGAATAAAATCATTTGAGGAGTGATTAACAAATCACTCCTCAAATTTAATATACATCCAATTTATTTCAATATGGTTGAAGACTAATTCTTGGGCATCCCCCGATTGGAGTATAGAACAATGTTTTCTTACATAAACACATCCCAGTCTAGCAAGTGTTGAAGGCGTGTGATCAGTTGAGGGGGTGGGGATACGAGACACAAGACTGGGATGGTATCGTAGAATTCCCCGATGCGTACAGATCGTTTCTCACGTTCCTTTGAAAAAGTTTCTCTTTTGCTCCACGCGGGTTGGTTTCCACATTTTTTGCCTCTTTCCCAGTGTTTTGCTACCGCTGCTGCGGGAGAGTCTTTTGTTCGTTGCACGACTTGCGCTCGTTCGACCCTTTTGGAAAAATGGAATCGGTCTGGGCTTGAAGCTTGGGAAGATGGAATAGAATTTTTTACTTCTACCACGTTCAGATTGCACAAAAAAACAAATACCTTCTACTCATACATAGACCAATGAATATTGAAGGAAGAACTAATAAGTTGTAATTACAATAATTATGAAATACCCAAAATTTAGAACTTTTACCAAAATATCAACAATATTCCAAAAATCTAATCATATCTCAGAAACGAAATAATTTCGAGAGCGGAAACTTCTAAAAAAGGTTTTAAACAACAAATAGTGGATTTGAAAAGAATAAAAAGAAACTTATACTCATCCTGCACGCCCAACTGAAGATCATGGTAGCCTCGAAGAGATTCCAAGAAAACCTCTGCCATAAAACGGTTATTTATAATATGCATAAAGTGGGCGCAAACAGCAGTGCGTTTAATTTGAACATGAAGAAATATCATGAACCTGGGCAATATACAACATTGTTGTTGGGTTGTATTGTATCACGTCTCGTCTGCATGTGTCTCTATAGAGACACAAAAGTGTCTCTAGAATAGATGCAAAGCAGATGATACTAAGATAAACCTGGAGTAAAACGTACCTAGACGTACCAAACCTGAATGAGGGTACCAATTCAACTTTCACCAAGCATCTATATTTAAAATCCCAAATCTACCTGTGTTCACAATACCGTCTCGTGGTCACGTACACCCTCCTCTTGCGAGAATTGAATGAAGTGGTCTGCGAAGATGACAAGTGATGACTAAATACATTGACCTTGAAGCTCTTTTTCGGCGTTTGCCGATGCCGTAGAGGAGCAGAACGATTCTGTTTTCATTGTGGCGCACGAGGGGTATACCGACATACCACCAACAAGTTTTGACAACGCACCACAGAAATCTGGTCACAATGATCGCTCACTGTGAGCAAGAATAACCATATTCATTATAGTTATATCCACTATGTTTACTTATTGGTCGTTTTGCAAAAACCCAAAGTGAGTAGCGACTACAAATTGTCCCACGTGGGTCGAGCAGGTCAAATATTTTTGATTTACGACGACGATAATATAATTATTCATGCACACGAGGTTCGCCAGGTACACGAGTGCGATGTTTCGACTTGTTGGAGATATATCGTGTGAAAATCGATTTGTCAAAGACTATAATTATATATTAAAATAAGCTTTCAATTTCAGGGTATTTAGGTAAACATTTACTATAAACCAATCCCACTTTCAGCTTCGGTTTCGCCACATTTTATCGACGAATAAATAGTACTACTGTATGATTACGTATTCAAAAAGCATCGATTATGGTAATTGTATTAGTGCGGCGTTTAAGTCGTGTTATTAAATAAGTAATCGGTGATACAGTTGATTATGTGGCAGGTAATTATCCTCAATAAATTATGAATAATAGCGAAAATCAAGGTGGTTGAGAAGTGTACTCAATTACCAATGTATTGGGCGGAAATCACGCGTTATTAATATATTTCTATATTTACCTAGTTACACATGTTAATCATTTGTTAAGTGCATTTTTATTAATACCGCTATTAAATTAGCATTAAAATGATTTAGATTTCAATCAAAACGAGCGTATAAATAACGCTTAATGGATTATTAAAGTTAAGCGCGGATTTAATATTCATTGTCATTATGGCGAGTGGATTTTCAACAAGTGAAAAGTGAAACTTGCCGATATTGTCACGTTGCGCAACATGCGATGATGTGTGGTACATCAGAAACGTGCTATTGTTGCTCATGATCGTAATCTTCAGCCGTTTGCCGTCTGCACCCGGTCGAGTCGTCAGTGAGAAAGAAAGATATAACAAAAGCGTATATATCGATGGTTAATAGCTCTAATCGTGCTGGTTGGTTGTTGAGTTGATGGTACTACAGGTCGACGTATGAAGTTTTAAAAAAATATTGAATGCTGGTTCCGGTGAAATAAGAAGTCGAAGAAAAAAATGATACGCTGCTTGGTGTGCGCTCACCACCAGTTGGTAGTTGGTATCACCACGCAATGGTAACACCATCAAATATTGCTGGGCAGAGCTGTATTTTCACGTTTTGCTTTAGGAAGGAGTTGTTTTAAATTTACGAACGTAGGTCGGTACTGTCGGAGCGAAAGATGTCGATGGCAGATGTGGGGTAGGCCACGATGTGGAGGGCTCGTGCTGGATCACCTGGTCCTCCTGGTGGCTTCGCAGTGTGGCATGCGACGCTGCCCCAGGTGAACAACACCTGCTGCTGGGCTGCTTTCGCCGGCGTTGTTACCGCACCAAATATGCACGTCGTTGATTTCGTCACGTGGTTATGTTCAGACAATTCCAATCATAATCGATTTTTTTGTTAAATATTGTTATATTTATACTATATTCACAAAATTTCTAATCGACCGATAGGTATTGTATGGTATTTAATGCATAACTATAGTTTTACAGATGCTTTTATCAGCTATTTGTTTCTGGTTTAGATAACACTTTAACCAGATTGTGAATATATCGATATGTCTATTAAACGAATAACGAAAAAACTTCTTAGATTTGCTTGAAAATTTGTAAGTGTTGAACAAGATTAATTATATTCGAAACAGACGCAGCAAATTTCAAGAGGCCAAGTTCAGAGCCTTCCCGTTTTTGAGATATTAGAGAAATATTCCAGAGAAACCATACAAGACACATAAAACATTTGAGAGGTGTGCTATTTTCGTTCTCTTTTAATTTAGCCCTTTGATTGCTTTAATTACTGTGGCGTTTGCCCGACAAAGGGAGGCTCAGGAGTGAACCCCTCTGATTTGCTTGAATATTGATATACGTTTACGGTTTAGAATAAAAATATAAACTAAGTGTCCTCGAGTGATACGACGCAACTCTCAAGATGTCGATTCCGGAGCCTTCCCTTCTTGTCAATATTAGAGAGATTTACCAGAGAAAACATAAGCAAGACATACAGGGAAATAGGCTATTTTTTATTTCTATTATTTTACTTAACCGTTTGATTTTTTAAAAATTCCTGTGCCGTTTGGACGAGAAGGGGAGGCTCCGGGGTCGACCCCTCGGATATGCATGAAGATTGCTATACGGGAAGATTATGATTAGTATCTAATTATACTCAAACGAGGCAACGCAACTGTCAAGTGTGGTCCTTAAAAAGGAGTTTGAAAAAACCACTTGCTTTGTATATTCGCTAGAGTCTTGCGATGGCCCAGTTAGCGGAGCCTCAGTGATCAGAACTTCATGTTACGGGTTTGAGACTGCGCCGTCCATTTTTATCATTTTATTTTGAGTTTTATTAATATTTTGTTGTTAATTTACGGATTTATTGATTTCCCCAAGGACAACGGTTGAGAGATGCATCGTCTCGCTCGAGTATGATCAGTTTTCATGCAAATCTGAGGGGTCGAGTTAGGAGCCTTCCCTTCCTAGAGATATTAAAGAAATATACCAAAGAAACAAATTTAATACAATTATGCAAACATAATATGTATCATTCGCCAAAAACACATTTAATAGTATCTGATGCAGGCAGATAAAAAAGGTAACGAGTGCATCATTCGCATCACACTAATCCAATTAATACGCCATCTCGTCTGGTTGTAACTCTATAAACGCCAGCCAACTTAGCGTATTAAGTCGTATTAAACTTCTGTATTACTTTTAATCGCCGCGAAGTGTATTAGAGCTGAAAATAAACATGCATTGAATTAAATATGAACCGTTTGAGCACCAACAGCCGCTGACGGACACAAAGCTGGTTTTGATTGTTTTCGAAATGATTTATTCCTACTGGGCTTTTGCATGTGATCTCCGGCGACGAATACCCGCACGCGTTTCGCCTGGGTTTCGTGCTTCGACGTGTGACTGTTATTTAAATTCCACAGCCGATACAAAACGACGAGTGCGAAAAACACAAAATTCGCACTGTGATTCACTCATAAGCGTAAACTTGTGTCTCGGAAACATACTTGGCGAAGCATAAAAACACGCACGAGACAAGTCATAAAATTTGGAAACATTAAAAACGCGCGCTGGTTGGTTTCTTGTAACTTTATGGTGCAAAGCAAATAATTAATGCATTAAAATGTAATACGAATGCTAATTTAATTAATTAATTAATTTGTTTACCTGTGCTTGTTTTACGGCTATTTTTTCTCTTCGTGCTTTTCGTGAAATGTAAAAAAGCTTTTACAGTGTTTATTTGTGTCTGCGCAGGATGCCCAAAAAACATGAAAATATGAAGGTGAAATTATACGAAAGGTTTTGCTAATTGTAAGTGCTAAATTTTTAAAGGTATTTGTATATTTGTAAATATTTATAACCTACCTTTTTCTTATTCAGTAAATATGATAGGGAGAAGAAAGAATTGTTATTAAAATATATAGAAAACTGAAAAACAAGATGTTTATAAAAAATCGAAAATAAAAAAAATTGCCTCGGGCCGAATTCGAACCGTAGGAGTCACATGTCTGCTAGGAAAGAGAGGACACATTTAAGTCGTCGTGGTTTGAAACGAACTTATGCAGATTCTTAAGATTCTTAAGGTATAAGGTCCTTTCCATACCTCTTCTATTCCTTGTATTTTACATCTTATTTACCCATGATTATCGTGGTCTATTTCATTCATATCCACGAGGGCTCAAGTGTGCCCTCGCCTTGTAAGGTGCGCTATCCATTCCACGCATAATCTACTTGAGAACATTACCTTCTGTTTCAATTTGTTATAATTTTCGATTTTTCATTAATATTTCATGTTTTTAAGAAGCTTACAGACTTGAATGTTTCTGTGAGAAATATGTACCTGTAAAATATCATAAAACTCTAATTAGAAATATAGAAAATGAGAATGATTTTGTGCGTTCATGTATGCCAATGTAAATTAGTTTGAATCGTTGTTGTCATGTTGGATGTCAATCGACGATTAAAAACGGGAAGTGCTTTAACAACGTTTGACCCAATTCCATCAGTGACAGTGGCGGCAGTAGCGACGCGACGATAGACGAACGCCATTGGGGGGCGGTGGCGGTGAGCGACACATTTTTCTTCCGCCGCCCAAGCCGGTGACGGAATAATTAAAACATTGGGCGTCTGCGAAGGCGCCGGGTAGCATAACGCGCACGTTACGCCGCGCGCGAGTAGAATAACATTTTATCGGATTTAATTCCGGTCGGCGTGCGCTGCCGGCACTCCTCCCTCTCACCCTCTACCAACTCCAACCTCCTGCACGTTGACAGTGGCACCCACCACCGGGCCACCCCGGAACCAAGTTAGTGCGACACCTCATCTGCATGCAAATGAGATAATGTTTGGTTGCGATGTCGCCTCGGCGCCAAGCGAACGTCCTCGTCCGTCCGCTTTCAGGCTCATCCTGGCGGGCGATGTCGGTGGTAGTGGTGGTGGTTGTGATGGCGTTGGCGGCGGTAGCAAAGGCGGCGAAGGCTTTCGTAGACCCCCCTGAACAAAGCGAATGCGCATTCCGGCATTCGGTTTACGTGCGCCAATTTTTAAGTAAAATTCAGCGCTGGAATTCAGATGGAATAGAGAGCGAAGTGTGCGCCATTTGCGTACAGATCGACCGAGTGTGCAATGCTATGCTGCGGGATGTGCTGAGGGAGGAGGCGGTGGTGGCAGTGGCGGCGGCCGCCTCAGAAGAGATATATTTATCGTTTTGCTCGCTTACCCGACAAACTGGCTATGGAGCGGCAACGGACGCGTTTTCAAAAGCGGAAAACCGTCGGCTGATAAACATTTTCCCACTTTTGCCCAAACCCGTGTTCAAACCATAATGCCGGCCTGCCTACGAATCTTCAAAACGCATCGAATGAAAACCCGTTGATTCTATTGTCCTGTGAATTAACACATATTTGTGGTTTTCGTTTGAAGTGATATTTACGGATCTTCAAATGGTTCACATATTCACATATTCTTCAAATGGTTAGAATACTAAGAATCTGTTTAGGATTAGAAACTTCATGAAAAATATGTTAACGTTTAATAATTTAACAGATATGTCATTTTTGATTAGGCTTCCTGATATTCACAGTTCTTACCCTGCTACTTTCCAGGCACAGAATCAATTGTAGTTGTTTTATTTAAAATATTTTATTTGAAAGATTATTTAAAATATTCCCGAGAATATACTTACGAAAGTATTAGCTGAAAGTATATATTCAGCTAAGAAAACCCGATCCGACATTTCGAATAGTTTCGTTTCAAAACAATTCACAAAAAATACATTTATTATCTATTTTTATTGTAAGTAGTGGCTGGTGCCGGTTCTCTCGAAATCATCCTAAGTACTCCTCTCTTCATTCAAAGTACGAAATTGTCATTTATCTCGTATAATTAGGGATATTATTCTTTTACAATTCCCAATAAGTTTTTTTCGGGACAATGGGCTACACTCCTATATGTATATGACTCATAATATAAAATCAACTATTACCAAGGAATAACTATGAATACCAGGTAAGGTTATAATAAATAAATCCGTTCTCAAAAAACTTTTTGTGAATTAATTTTTATTTAGTTTTTCTCTTAAATTTTTGTACGATCGTCACAGCAAAGCTGGGAAAGGAGCAATTACGCCTTACATTGAATAAATGAAAGTACAAAAACGGCTAATAAACAAATGTAATGTTTAAAATGTAAGAGTAGAGAGCGATCACGAGAGCAAACGGCTTCTACCGGAAAGCATTTTACGCAAGTTTCACTTAAAATTAGCTCGTTGTACCTCTTACTTTTTGATATAGACGGAAAGGATTGAAACGTTAAGTCACTAATTGTAAACGTATTTGAATTTTTGCAACGCGATTTAATTCAACAAAAGAAATTCCAATGCAATACAGACGGCATGATGCGAACGCGACGCAACGAGTTGAAGCTATCATAAAATTGGACATGACACTGAGGTTGTAAATATTCGAAAATCTGCCACGGTGAATTACTCTGCGTGAGCGCAGCACTTTCATCCGTGCCTCTGCAATACATTTCTAAGAAACCCACGTCATAAAATAAGTGACTGAAGACACGAAATTAAACAGCACCGCCGCCATTGGAAAAATATTTGTGAATGCAGCGAGTGTATATTTTCTTCGCCCGGTGAAAAGTTGGCGTTTTATTATCGCGGCCCTTTTTCGTACCGCTACCGTCTCATAAAAAAAAACTATCTTAAGCCATATAATATAGTACATTGAGGTTATATTTACAACTTTAAGGGAGTATTGGCTTTGACATTGCAGTTTCATCATTTCGGTTTGTTGTTGTTTATTGCTTGAAAAGTGCAATGGGGAATAATGCAATTTACGGTAATTTTATTTTCTGGAATTTTTGGGTGCCATTAAGGTAATTAGTTTTTTATATTTTATGTGAAGTTTGCCGGCGTTAAAAAGATATTAAATTGTACTCACTCATACTAATAGCTTCATATTATTTTTTTTAATGACTGAAGTGTGAGCGGGGTTTAACTGGTAGCGCGCCGTACTAGATATATGAAAATAGATCAGATTTCTTCAGAGGAATTATGCTATTCAAATTGTATTGCAATCAATCGATTATATAAGGCTCTTTAAGAATAAATTATAAATAATTTAAAATGTACAATGTTCCATCGAAAAATACGTAGTATCAGGCGAATTGATACGGTTCTTTAGGATTGGTCTCTAATAAGCAGTTATCCGGTGTACCGATTAAGCAGAATCTATTGTATATAAACATTTTGTGCTATTATGATTTTTCTAGGAGCCTGTATAACCATAAATCAGTTTCTTTCTTAAGACTGTTTCTAACAAGTGTTAAGAAACAAGCATTTTTAAGTGCGAATAAAAACAGAAATACAATATAACCATGTCCATATAAGGAATTTTCGTCACGGAGAATACTCGATCATAGCACCGCTCACGCTTCGACGATCAGCGAGTGAGCAATGAGCAATGAAACAACACCGTCGGCGGCGTCGTCGCCGGTGAGAATCTAAGCCGCCCGAGCTGGCGCGCGACTACAAGGTAAATATTTACAAGGAAAAGTAAAAGTAGGTGGCTTGCCAATGTTCGCAAGTACGTAATGAGGACAATACGCGTTGTACGCGCACTTTATTTAGGTGGTGGCAGCAACTAGAAATGTCGACAATTATTATGTATCTCAATCAATATACTCGTACGAGATATGCACAAGGAACAGAAATCCTACTCGCGTATTCCACCGCAACACCGGTGAATGTATCAAGTGTCGATTATTAGTTAATAGCTAATTTTCTCGAGTTACGAGTTACATACATATCGAGATTAATCGCCCTCTCATTTGTTCAATTATTGTACCTATTAGATCGTCAATTTGACCCAGAATTCTATCCAAAAACGGACTTACAATATCTTAAACAAAAAGTACACCTCTAACTCTTGAACAGTTAAATTTGCAGTGCTTATCCCTTGAGACTAGTATCAGTTTGTAGTTAACTTTTTATATATCTTATTTAACACTGATATCCAAAATCAAAGCCAATAAAATCATATATAAAATGGAACTTCAGTGAAAGAAATAATCATTGGGATGATTGCAAAGCGTGGAAGAAGTCACGTTTGTTTCAATTCCAAATCGTAATCATAACATATTGGAAAGTGCAGCCTACTTTAGCCGGTTGTATTGTACGGCAACGCGAAAGCTAATTTTTCTAGCATTCATTAACTTTAGCCGGTGACGACCAGCTCTCGATGACTGGGCCTTCAAGCAAATGTTGAAAACGTTTAAATGATTTCGCATTGGCCGGCGAGTATTTAAGAGGCTTTATTATTCCAACGTCCTGTGGATATTTCAGGCCGTTCTTCAGATCTTTCTCTTTCGCGTTTTGCGTTTTGCGGATGGAGGCTTGTGATATTTGACGAAATGCGATACGTTATTATTGCACTCGAAACCGGGCATTCACTCGCTGGAGATTTGCTTCGCAAACGGGGCGCGCTCACAACAAAACGCTCTCTGCGAACGGCGCAGCATTTCATTTATTTTACCGTAACCAGTTACGTGTGCGTAAAGCACGCAAGTCGCTTCGTCGACAAGAGGAAGTCTGGTCGCTGGATCGCGTTGGGTGATTGTCGGTCAAGTCTAGCGAAACAGTTTCGTTCATGGACGTCGGAATTCATTTTTGCATCCGAATAAAGTTATTCATATTCCGTTTTGCTCAAAATGGCAAATACAGTAGTGACTAATCGGGACACCTGGCAATTGGGATACCTATAACTGCAATTAGTATTTGTGATCTTTATGAATTTTTACAAATGTACCCGTAATTTCAAAAGTTTCAAAAAAATGTAAATTCAAAGTGGAATATTGCAACTACGTAAAAAAGTAATGATTGAGACGATACTGATAGGAAAAAGAGTTTGGTATCAAAATAAACTAGTATTTAATGTACCAACTATGATTTAGTACCACTCCTTCCTCGTTTTCTCAAGTACCAATCCGTTCCGTGAATCATGGTTGTCAACTTAAAGTAAACTAAAAACTCTACCAAACCGATTTCCTGCTTTTTAAGACGAATGCACATGCGCAATTGGCAAATCTAAACCGTTCAACGGTATATAATGCATGCAAGGCGCTCGCCAGTCGAAACCTGGAAACGTGTACAATCATTCGACAATCAATTAGGCTTGATTTTAGTGGAAATTGTCTAACAAGAGACAGGCCCGTGAAAGCCAATCGAATTTTATAGTTGATCGGGGCCGGATTTTGGTAGACTTTTGCAGCTAGCAGGAGTTTTCCGCATGCATATACATATGCACATACATGCGGTTGGTGTGATTTGCGATCGTATCTGCAGAGGAGCGAAGCAGAATTGATAATGTCGAATGGATAAATAGGAAATGTATCGCCACACAATACGCCTGCGAGCTAGACAAGTGCAGTGTGTATGTGCGCCTGCCGATGCGCTGCTCTCGCTAGCCATACTTTGCAATTTCGCATTGCACATGTATAAAAGAAAGAGCACGAGTAAAACGCGTCGTCGGCTTCGCCATTGCGCTTCGTTCGTATGTGCATGTATGTGTGGCTGTGCATGTGTGTGTGTCTATATACGTGCTGCACGTGTGGTTTTTCGGTCCTTGTAAGTGTGTGTGTCGCCGAACGTTTCTACCATAAGCTGAATTCTGCCGTTGACGTTTCCGCGTTCGCGCAACTTTTATTACCGCAGGAGTAACGACATTTTATGCTTGTATCGCATATATTGAATCCTCGTTTCGTCCGCGCACATTTTGCCATAATCTAACTGTAAAATAGTCGCCGTGCTAGCATTCAGCGGGGCCAAACAAAAGGTCCGTGACTTACTCGTGGAAACATTCGTCGACGAGAAGAGAATCGGTTATTAAAACAATCGACAATCACCATTTGCATATGCTATTCTTTTTATCGTACTGTTACAACTGATGGTGTTTCTTTTAAGGGTGTTTTCTTTCATAGCCGTCTAGGTTTTAATATGATTGAATTTAATTGAAACTTAATCTAACTTCACCGCATCAAATCTAATATAACATAACAAGGGAAGAGTCTGTACTGTCCATAATTGATTTGACCGACTTTTTTATATGCAGGTCATAGGATGAAACCTGCATAGACGAAAAATCACTGAAGTAACCATTTTATCGAAGTTCTTTGTCTGCGATATAATCGTTTATTGTGAAAACCTGAAATAGTTGAGATAGTGGAGTGGATCGACAATGTTGAGAGTGTAAAGAGAGAATTGCATAAAGCAACCTTTTATACATGCATGATTTTTTTTCATGTTGCTTTATTTGTTTTACAATTGTTTTCATGGCCGCGTGTAATAATAATCATAGGCGCATATGGTTTATCGGCTATAAGTTGATAGATGGCGCTCAGTGCCAGCGCAGAGCGGCAACAACAGACAAAATCTCATGAACAGAAATTATTTCAATATATGTGCTAGATATGTCAGACGATGATGAAATATCGATATTTTTCGAAATCGATATTTACAATTTTACGATATATCAATATCGAAATATCGTCCTGAAAATATCGATATTATCAACATCGATCCTATCGAAACGCCATCTGTAAATAGGTTTCAGAACTTATTACAGTTGCCAACAATCTACAGTGATCATTAATACACATGGAGTCTCGGACTCATACAGCAGACAGTTACTAACCTGTATCCGTGATTTAATAGAAAAACATAATATTTTTATTAAATATAAAAACTTATTGTTAATCAATAAATATAACGACAAAAATCGATACAAATTGTTACTAATATCGATTTTTCTGTGAATTGATATTCGATATGTAAATTAATAATCGATATTTACGTTAATAATTTTAAATTTTGATGTTGTTATACATTAACTAACATTTTCAATTTTGTGAAAAATTGGTTATTAAAATCAATATTTATAATAAATAAAGCGATTTAATTTTAGTTAATTTCGATTTAATTAATTATAATATTTATTTAATTAAACTGAAAATATTAAATATTAAATCGATTTCTTTATTTATTAACTTTAACTACAACTCATTTAGGTCTTGCCTAGAAACTATAATCTGCACACCGGCGGTCTCCATGAGTCTTTACCGTACATCAAACCGATGCGGTTTGTTTAAGTTTCAAGCATGTTAAACAGATGGCGGTTATGTCAGTGACATGTCAAAACGATATTAAAAATTTCGATATTGATATATCGATATTATTAAAAATGAAATTATCGATAAATATCGAAATTTTAAGGCCGATATATCGATATATATCAATATCGATATTTTTTGACATGTCTAATATGTGCTAGACCAGGGCTCGTAGGTCCAACAAAATACTCAGTATTTTTACTAGCCGATCATAAAACAAATGTTTCTCACCCTTGTACTGCACGTATAAAAAATCAGTTAAATCCGTGTCGGACAGTGCAGGAACCACTTGTTAACAAAATTGCTCATCCTACACTTTCTCAGTCGACTTCATCATTCCTCTTAACTCTCCCCTCTCCTCACACCTCTTTACTTAACATTCCTTCGCTCATTACACCCTTATATTTTACTTGTTTTTACATTTATTTCCTTTATCTTATTTCACCAAAATATTCCTGTTTATTCTTAAACTATATAAATAAAATGACAAATATTAGTGTAATACATAGTTGAGAAATCATTCAATTTATCCACTTCTCACGTAAGCATTGTTTTCCGGTATGCCGGAGACCTTAAATTAATTTAATGTCGACAGTCTCAGCCCGAACCGCCGAAATCCACAAGTTTCGTAATTTCACAGCGACCGTTTTCAGAAACTGGCGTGTCATATAAAACAATCCTTATGACTATGCGGTATTACTGTGGTCGGCCTGTTAACTAGTAGGCGCTTGATGCGCTTGAGCGCCCGGCATGGCAAAAGTTTATGTGACAAATTCTGGCCGAAATTAACCGTGTGATAGCTAAACAAAACAGCAGCGATGCGACCTGGTCTATGCGTCAACGACACACTAGTTAAGTTGCCAACAAAACCGTCGTCGTGCAGAGTGGAGACGGTGTTATGTGCTGATTGAGGTAATCGTGAGCGTTAGCGAACCGGGTTGGAAAAAAAATCATCATTGCTGATGAATTCTAAGCCGTGGCGGCGGCGCAATGCGCGTTCCGCTCGTTCATTACGAACGAACGGGGACCGGACCATCGTCCGTAGGTGAACAAAACGGTTTCCTACATTTTTACGTAAATTCGAGCTGCGCAAATGCCACTTGTGTACTACATTCGTGCAATCCACGTACTCGTACACGCACGGCCACAGCGAATTCATTGCTGTTACGTTTCACAAATCATATGTCAACGCACATTCATAATACATGTAAATACATACAGTCCTTATATCGTATCCGTTCGCGATTGTGTTTTTTACTATAATACTTATTCAACTATTTAAAGTTACGATCAATTCTTTCAATTAACTTTAAAAAAGTTATGTAATTTATTATTAGTTGTTTTAAGCTCTGTTAAAGAACGTAGTAGCCCAGTTGGTAAGACTGAGGGGGATCCAGGTTCAAATCCTGGTCGTGACAATATCACCTTTACTCGCTCCGGCAATCACATTAAGATCTGTGGTTGACGTTATAGAAGTCTTCTTCATCCTGGGCAAGGCTAGCAACCTACTCTAAGGGAATTAATATGCTCATATTTACCCAGACAAATTCTGGAAGAATGACAAGGCGGGTGAACGAAGAAGAAGAAGAATAAGAAGAACAAGCCCTGTTAAAGTTTATACGTATTCCTTGATTCAGGTTAAGACATTTATAGTATGTTTTCCTCACCTAACATTACCTAACCTCACATATCTTAACGTCACTTTACGTCAGGTCATTTGATCTAACCCTATATCTCATCTCCTCTTCGATAACCTCTTCTAGCATTTCTTAACTTTACTTTACGTCAACTAACCTGACCTAATTTCTACCAAATGTGAACTAACGTCATCTAACCACCCTAGATCTGACATAGCTTCGTTGAATTGCGCCTAACATTATTTAACATCACTTAACCGCAGTCTTACTTCATCTACCCTCCCTTAATGACCCATAATCTCCTTCTAACGTCACCTAACCTCACCAAATCTTATGTCACCTCACCTAACGTCAAATTATCTCAACTAACCTTACCTAACCTCATCCTACAGCATAGCATCACTTCACAACTCTTCATCACGACAACTTAGATATCAAAATTATACTAAATTTTATCCTAACCTTACCTAAACACTTGAGAAAATAAGAAAGGAAGTCGATAAATCTTAAACAGCTACCGTAACCATTGTTTATTGGCTGATATTGAATTAAACGGTGATCTGAAAGGTGCGATTGTCGATCGCGCTGCGACCGGTGTGTGTATTGATTAATGACGACGCGACGACGAAGAAAAATCATAAATCTCTATTAGATACGATCGAGGCATGCAAAACATTCGCAAACACGCCAACATCATCGCGTATCCACTAGCCACTTAGCAAGTATTAATTGTATTCGATTCATGTTGTGCGCGCATACAAAACGCGATTGGCGTTGTTGTGGCGTTGGTTCTGTTTCGATGTGAAATGTTGTGAAAGAAAAGCTTGTAATAATCCACTTCAAGATCTTTCTTTGGCCAATTGATTTATGACACGCTTTACTTTACCTTGTTAACCACTCGCGAACATATTAATACGAATTGATTTACATATTTAAGAGATATTTAATATCTCTAAATGGAATTATGGTAATAGACGGTAATTTCTGATGAGCAGAAATTATATAGGGCCAGGAATTGGACCCAAGTACTTTGATTCTGTTTTTGGCATTGGTAGAAATAGTTTTACTTCAAAATGAGGTAGTTTCAAACGAATTTTATTGGTTATTACCAAGAAAATTGCCCAGAAACTTATAGAATGAGGTGTTTGGTTCAATTCTCGGCGTATACTAAACGTAAATTTCTTAGAAATAACATCATTTACGGGGTAAAATAATTGATATATGATTTATAAAACGCTTTGAGTTATGTTCTAATCAACTCGCGAACATATAATTTGTATTGATTTACATATTTACGAGATATTTAATATTACTTAGCCTCTGAGTGAAATTATGGAATATACTGTAATGATATTTAATAATAGAAAATTATATATTATCAGGAATGGTTCAAATGGTCAAAATGTAGTTCATACAAATGAAATTCATAGGTAATTAACTAGAAAAATAACCAAACATTTTGATTATTTGACAAAACAAGAGGTGTTTGATTCAATTTTCGGCGCATATTCATCAAAAATTGTCAAAATATCACAAATTACCCTAATTTGCTAGAAATAACGTATAGTGTCATCATTTACCAGCCAGAAGAAATTGATGTTTTGGAAATAAACCTAGTCAATTGCTAAACTATTCAAGAAACTATTTCCAAAATTTCAAGTCGATAGCTGTAGAATTAACGAAGTTATAGCTCATAAAGCCCATAAAAAATAGAGTATCCTGATGTTTAACCAAAGTTAAACGAAACAACGTTTTTCGAATCTGCGTGCATGATTACGAAAATTTTACTTTACCGATTTCACTAAATATCGCTTTATTTTATAGATAATTAAATTCTCTAGAATATGACGTTGATTAATTTTTTCGAGAAAAAAAAAAACTTTCAACCTCTCCCCTTACTAACAGCACGAGATGATCAACTCAACACCTTCAAACTTGAACCTTATCC
>JAODAC010000001.1:2504876-2541499 GCA_027575185.1 Mimaenictus wilsoni | reverse complement strand
TTTCTTATTTATTTGAAAGTTTTGATTTTTTTAATTACTTGGTTGATGTGAAAATGATCTAATTTTTGTAATTCATACATTATAGGCCAGCATTTTACAAAATATTTTGTCTGCGGCCCGGTCAGAGATGATAAAATCTTTCGCAACCCACTTTAAGATAAAAGTGACATTTCTTTTCAAAGCTATAAAATGAATAACTAGTGTACACTTTCATACAGTAGATGTATGAAAGATTACAAATACTAATACTAAGAAATTTGTACTCCTTCTTTACGAATTGTACTCTTTAAAAACCATATAGTTTGTATGTATACATTTTCAACATTTTGTGGCCTTTGTTGGAGAACTCTAGAATTCTGGTTTTAGGGGGGAGCCCACTCATTAATGAACTGCCTTAGTAACGGTCGACAGGGACTTTTTAGGTCCTTGTCGGACAAGGGCGAGAACACATTTGTGACATTCTCTCTCATACATGGCGCTACAGCCCAAATTGAGCCTTGACTTTCCTTATCTTCCTCCTCCATTCTTCCCTGACTTGTGCTCCTTCTGTTCTGCGTCATTCCTTCGGGTCATTACCTTAACAAATACACTACTAACTAATCAAGATAAATAATATGTAAAAGTATCAACCCATGAACCCTATAAATACTATAAGATTGTCACTTCATGCTTGATGAATTGATGCTAATAGTATAGAAGACGCCTTAGCTCAGTGTTTGAGCTCCTAATTCTATGAAACTGCCAATGAGATAGGATGCACGTTGTGCATTGATGCAAACAGCAGCTGTCACTGTTAAATCCAATCCCGTTAATCGTCAACAATATGTAGCTGCTGTCAGTGCTAGCAGTGCTAATCACATTCTTCATAATTGGCGATTACGGCTGGCAAACGTATGTTCAACTCCAAGAAGTACTTAAACTACTGCCTTATTACGAGTACTCCAATCTTAAGTTTTAACTGTATTCGCCTATTACGACTTCTCATTGTCAGATTAAAAACAGAACAATCTCACCATTTTATGACTGCTTAGTCATCTATTGTGTAGGAAGCAATTCCCTTTACAAAACATTACTCGACACCAACGTGAAATTATTCGCTCGGTTGAAATGTAACTTTGACTAGGCAAATAGCGCAAGCTAGACAAATGCAAGCATGAAAAATGAAAAGTAGACCTTGAACACCAATAATCATCACACTAAACAACCCGGCAAGGTCTAGGACCAATTCGCAGGTCCATAATAGTTGCGTTACGAACAATTTACTAAAAAATGAATGCTTCGCTCAAACTATATGCAAACAATGTGAACAGCCATTTCATAACAAAAATGTGAGTAAACACAAGTAAATCCATTCGATATTCACAATTACAATGATGTCTATCTTATATACACATGCTTGGTTACACTTAATTTGCCTAAGTACGAGAGAAATGACTTGAATCGCTGCATAACATGAACCAATTATGCTGTCGACCAGAAAAAACCAAACACGAACGAAGATGATTTTCTAGGTATTTTCTCTTATATTCTCTTGGAAATAAGACAAAGGAGGTTTCTACTTAGAAGAAGATTGTAGCATGTGGCTCAAAATCTAGTTTTTTTCGTTTTAATGTGCCATAGTGCCATTTAAGCGGTACCGTTGTTGGAAGCAAGGTGGAAACGTCTCACAAAAGATGTAAGAGTGGAGAGTACTCGTAGAGAAGAGCGATTTGATCTTCACGATGTTTTGCTGCGCCTTACGTTTGTACTTTGCAAAGGATTGCAGGTTACTGGGATCACTGAACTGAACAATGTGACGAAACTGTTAGGTACTATCAAAGTTGTTTGAAGTTAAATGAAAGATTTATTTGACGATTTTTAAAACTTTCAGAATTAATGAATAATTAATGTTGATTTTCACGCTTTCTAGGTTGTTTCTTTATTTTTATAGGAGTGTAGATTATACAGGTTTCGCAATATATTGAATTAGAATTGTATTAATTAATAAAATAAATATCTTTTCAAAATATTAATAGTTTTGGCAGAATTTGATAATGTTTGAAGTAGTGTAATTCTATCAATAAAAATATGGAGAACTATCGATTATTTATTACTTAAAGAAAGTTCTTACATTTATTTCAGTGGAGTTATTATGGAGATTTAAAGAAGATCTTAAGTTAATATTTGATCATTTAATGGTTTTAAGACAACAAAAATTGCAACATTTTATTACTACAAATATTTTTCGAATAAGAACTCAGAATAGAATTTTTCGAATTTTAGAATTTTTCGGTTTCTAAACATTTGAAGCAGTCTAATTGGAATTTAGTTACATCAGCAGATAGAATTATTGATTGTTATCGATAATTTACCACTTGAGGAAAGTTGTGCAATATACTGATAGCATGCTCGTTATCAGAAACTAATCCAGCATTAGGAATTTTAAGCTTTAGAATTGCGGTTTGTAAAAATTAGACGTGTGACGCCTACGTCAGAGACGTTGAACACATTTGAAAAAGTCCGGTAAATTGGTTTGTCAGGAAATAGGCCTGATGACAAAAGCGCGTCCGGAAGTAAGGATCTTCGCTTTATTAACCGCGAGCTGGGTCACCACAGCTCATTTATATATACATCACCGGTCGATGTATTTTCATGTTGGTTTTTGTGCGAAATGTCATGCGAATAGATAAAACCTAGATAGCAAGTCTACAGAAAGGTCGGCTTTTCCACGCACGCGGCTATGATAGAGTGCGCGTGAGCGAAGGAAGTAGAGCGCATTAATTCGCTTACCTGGATGAATCCCTTAGGTGATTGTTTGATAAACAAATGCGGTTTACTGCGCCGCTACTACTACCACAGCAAGTCACACCGCACACTCACTCAGAGGAACGCTGAAGAATAACTGATGTGTGCGTACCTACACCCACGCATATATTAGATGTATGTACACCGGTAGGATAGTGGAGATAGGAGCGAGCCCGCGAACGCTCCACACCGGACACGTAGTCGCGGCGAACAAACACCTGAGTTTATCGTAAACCAGTCAGCGATGCACAGGTAACACGCGCAATACGTTCGGGGAACATCGACAACGTAGCGACGAGTTTTTCGAATGCGGCGCACCGGTTACGCGAATGCCGCTTGTGGTGCTGGAGGTATGAATCAGCGCGATGCACAGAGCCGACATTTGATTCAATTCGGTCTGGTGGTCCCCCACTTTGTTCTAGTTGCCGGTTTTCAACAATAGCGAATAAATGGGGACAATTGGAACAATGGAAATTGTTGTTATGCAGCGAGAGGCGAAAGAAAACGAGGAGAAAGAGAGGCGAGGAAAAAGTGGTGGGGTTGGATCAAGAACTACTAGATAATAGCTAATAAAACATACTTTTCTTAAATACGGGAATATCGTGAACTGAGACCAGATAGGAGCTCTAGTTTAGAATAAACCTTACAATATCCTTGGACTATAGCCCACACCAATTGACTGACAGTCTTTGCCATGCTCAAACTTTTCGCTGCTTTTCACCGGCAGATTATGTGTTCGGAAGTTCCTGAATCCTTGTGAAGTAGTCTATAATATTTATTGAGGTCCTTTCCCATCGTTTCGTTAACAGGTCACTGTATTCTAAGATACCATTCTTAGGACATCTTGTAATGAATTCCGTTAATGTTTTCAACTAGTTCCGTGTCAGTGCAAGTTCCTATTAGTTGCTAAGAGGTTTTAATGGTCGTTTTATTGGCTTCATACCGGGAGTGTATTATCAGTATTTTTGGTTCACTCGCTCTAACAGCAGATGATTCGTTCCCAACCACCCATCTATGGTGAGTCCCCAAATGGTTCTAGGGCCTTAAGCTTAGTCATTGTCCCATTCTTGGTCGGATTGGCAGCCACCAGGTATGTTATGTTACCAGGTATGGTACTTGTGACATGGCACCCTAATAAGGGTAACACGATTTTTCCTCGGGCTGTTTTGGCATTCCCAGATCTTGGACATCTTGAAAGGTATTTTATGCGCCTTCAGTAGAGGTTGACCATCCGAGCAAATGACCATGCGAGAACCACAGAAACGCCTCCGGAGGCATTCCCATGTGCAAAGATCTTGATGATAGATCTGAGGTACTTGTGGGGTGATATGTGAGCCTGATCTGGGGATGTAGTAAACAAAATCGGGTGACTATTATCAAAATAGTTACAATAAAATAGAAAAATGCATTTTTCCCATTATTTATGATCATTAATTATTTATGAATTGAAAGAAATCATTTGGACAATAGAACTTGTTGTTAGTAAGCGTGTGGCGAAGGAAAACGGAGTGAAATAGAAGAATGAAAAAGTGGTGAAGATACATCTAGAGCCTACAGTTTATAACTCCGAAATTTGATTGATTATGTAACTTTAATACATCACAGATTAGTCACATTAGTATCATTAAAAGTGTTTTAACCTTTTTATTTCCATAAACAATTAACTTTATTAGTTAAATTACAGCATTAAACGACAATAAGTATATCGATCTAACGGAAATAGTTCTTATTCATCAAAGAACGACAAACGACTGTCGGCAGGAATAAACGATGGATATGATTAATTTATTTACAGTAATTATTTGTAAATACAAATAAACGTCACGTATTGTCTGAAGAGTTGATCGCATTCGGGCAGAGTGTGTTTATACTTTCATTGCTGTTTCCGATCGTCTTTTGGAGCTGGATGAAATGATAAATGGACTTGGTCCTTCTAGCAATCGCGCACAAATCGCATGAAAATTGAGAAAACTTACTTAACCAGGAGATTATATCCGGGCATATCAAGGAGAATCCAACATTCACAGACACGCAGTTTCCACATGCTCACAGCGACGCACAGACGCTCAACAATACATTCATGTTGGATTCGATCAATTGAAGTGATTTACTTTGCAAAACTTTGGTATAGGCATTACAAATCGCGCTTGTTCTACGTTTGCTTCGGATGTGGAGCAGGTGGTGGTGGTTGAGCCTTGAAGCATTGCATCAGGAACGCCGTGTATGTGATGAATGCTACGCCGATCGCAAGGAGGGCGTACATGAAAATATTCAACTCTGGTTGGCGGAAACGGTTTTTGCGCAGCCATTCAAGTACGTCCTTCTCGGACTTGAGATCCCCGCGGAATATACTTGGAAAACGACGACGGAAGTACACGATTGACGGTAGATGAGTAACTCCCCATTTTCGTGCGTATCTGGCGTCGGCCATCTTGACGAACGTGATGTCAAAGTTGTCCGTCTCACTGTCTATATTCTCAAGTTTCTCCAAGATGTGCTTACTTTCTTCAGAATGAACTTCATCTGCAGAGATATCAAAACTGACTGAACTAAAGTCAAACAGATAGGATTAATAACTTACAGAAAAAGACTGTAACAAATTCATTTTCTTCCAACAACTTTTCCAACATCTTCTTGTTGACTTCTTCAATTTCGTTCTTTATCTCAAAAACATCCTGGGAGGTTAACCAGTCTAGGACCCGATCACCCGCTGTTAGATCGCCATCGTAGACCATTGGTGTCTTCTTTCTAAAATACATCAGGGCAGGTAGATTGTGAAGACCTTGCTCTGCTGCAGCATCAGCACTGCAGACTTTAACAAAGTCGATTCCAAACAAATCCGCTTCTCCGTCAATCTCCTCCAACTGCTCCAAGATCTCTTCACATTCAGGACAGTCTTCATCATCTAGCATTTATAAATAAAATGAATAAACACAAATAAGAGATTTGAAACAAACTTACAGAAGAATACTGCAAGGAACGGTGATTCACTCAATAGTCTACCTAACATCTTCTCATTGACGGCCTCTATCTCATCAGCTAGTTCCCGATTATCGTCGTCTATCAACCATTCTAGAACTGATTGTTCATTCTGTAGATCACCCTCAAACAGAAGAGGATTTCCATTTCGGAAATACACTAACGCTGGGAATGTCTTAATGCTATATCTTTTAGCTAGTTGTGGGTCTTGGATCTTCACAAGATGGATACCATATACATCAACCTCGTCATCAATGTTTTCAAGGTCTTCCAAGATCTCCTCACAAATATGGCAGTTCTGTTTGTAGAAATAAACAGCTAAGTATTGTGTATCTTCAACCATTCTCTCTAGCATTATCCGGGTAATTAGTTCAATGCGATCTTCAGTACGTTGTTGGATTAACCATTGAAGCACTTCCTCCTCTTCCATGATATCCCCGTCAAAGATACCACCAGTACCGTGTTCAAAGTACATCAATACTGGGAAGTCCATTGCACCAAACTTTTCAGCGACTTTAGTATCGTGAGTCTTGACGAAGGTAATTCCATGTCTTTCACAGTCATCGTCGATATTCTCGAGTTCTTCCAGAATTTTCGAGCATTGCTCACAGTCATCTGACGCTATAAATTGAGATATATTAGTATACGTTTGGCTGTGGGAGTTGTAGAAAAGGGGAGGTCCTGACAAGGAGGGAGCGTCCATGAATCAAAGTATCAATGGGGGGACTTGGGAGTTTTTTCAAGCAGTCGATTTCTACAATCGTGCAAAAAAAGAAAGAGTTCGTGTTGTGTAAATCAAATTCTACTTTCAAAAAGCCATTGCAGGCAAGGCCAGCGCATCCAAAATCAATTCAAATCTACTCAATGGAGCAAAACCAATTGTTCGGCGCAAAAACCGCAAATTGTGTACCATTTAGTGCCTTTTCATCTTCAACGACTGCCTTGTGTTTATGACCCTTTTTGACGTTTTCCTGTAGAGTTGTGCACATATCACATAGAGTCTTGTTCCCTGAATAGAACACAGATACAAAATGATTTCATAAGGGGGGCACCTAACTGGCTGGAGATATGTGCCTTAATCAAGACCAACGAAATATATGACCCTCTTAAAGTGGGAACCATTTTACCCTTAATCTACTTACAGAAATAAACCGCCAGAGCCTCTTCGTCTTCAATCATACTGATCAGGTCTGTTCCCCCAGTGGCTTCAATCACATCGCCTGCTGGATCCTGTTGGGTCATCAACCACTGTAGGATTTGTTGCTCATCGTAAAGATCTCCAGCATAGATAACAGGTTCCTTCGAACCTGTCTTGAAAAATAAAATGGCGGGAAGAGCAAAAACCCCGTATTGTTTCGCCAGTTCTTTATCGTCGATCTTCACAAAATTGATTCCAGCAGAATCTGCTTCATCATCAATGTGTTCAACTTCTAGTAGCACCCTAGGGCATTGCTTACAGTCGGCGCTGTCTAAAACAAATGCATTTAGAAGACACCTTACAATTAGAAGACTCTGTGGGACCTCACATAAAAAGACTGCTACATAGTCTGAGCTCTTCTTGATCTTTTCAAACATTTTCCGGTTAACTTTCTCAATGTGATCGGTGAGTTCCATGTTCTCAGGATCGGTCAGCCAGTCTAGGAGTTCCTCTTCGTCGTCGATATCCCCATCGTAGTTGATCAGCTTACCTTTTCTGAAATAACTGATACCTGGTGGATTTCTGAATCCATACTTCTTAGCCATCAGTAGATCCGAGTTCTTTACAATTTTAATTCCATACTCAGCCGCTTCATCATCGATTAATTCAATGTGTCTCAGAATTCTGGGACTGTCTGTGTCTTCTTCATTATCTGCATGCAGAATATTATTTATTAATTGAAAATTAGGGAGGAACAAGTAGCTAAATTGAAAAAAAGGAATGGCTTACAGAAAATAACAGCGAGGAACTCTTTGGTTTCAATATATTTGAACAATTGCTCCCGGTTTATCTCTTGGATGCTCTCGTCATTTTTCTGATCCATCATCCAATCCAAAACCTCGTTTTCATCCAACAAATTACCTAAGAGTGAAAAGTTAAGGCGGCAGTAGCTAGTACAGACACCGAACAAGACAAGAGTATACAACATTGATTTCGCATCGATTTTGATCCAATTGGAATTCCAACAAAAACGAACATAGAATGGCTAGATAAACAATTTTGTCTGAATAATTGATTGAAATAAAAAATCAAAGATTTTATTTGGATAACAATAATATAGATAGTGTACAATGATAATATGTGCATGTTTGTGTATTGTATGGCTTAGTTGATCAAAAATCTTGCTCTTGATTTATTAACAATACACCCCGAATGCAATTGTAACAAAGTTTAGTTGATTAATTGGAACAAGAACACGTAGAGCAGATGGCAGGTATATATCTATAAGCTTGTTGCAATTGTATTCGAGTCTCAAACAAAGCATTACACATGTTCTTAATAACAATATCAACAGTGATAAATTAAGTGTCAACAATTTAGTGGCTAGTTTCTTATACCGAAGGTGGTTGAAAACAACATTCAAAACCAAAGAGAAATAACAGAAGGGAGTGATAAAGCTTGATAGGTGAAGCAAATAAAAGTGAAATGGCGCAGAGATGAGCAAACCAGGGGCGAACTGAAGCGGTCTGTGGGACCAAACAACTACAACGTTAACTAATCAATTAATTCAATTCATTGCGGGGAGATTACTGGGTACTACAAATCGGCAATTTACGGTGTTCGTTCAAGGGTTGATTTGGCAGGTAGGTGTTGTATTTGCATGATTAACGATTATTTACGTTCAGTCCGTCCCTGTCGAATGGCTACCTAAAGAATGCAGTTATGTCGAAGGAGGATGCCTACAGTCCAGATAGAAATGCTTCATTTGGCTTCATCATCATGTAACAGTCGGTTGATTAGAGTGTTTACATTCTACCACCACCACATATATTTACCGGTCCAGCCCTTGCCACCTTTGCCGGTCTTCTTCTCCGGCCTGACGATCTCTTTTCTGGCGCTACGTGCAGGTGTAAGCGGTTCGTGTCGGCTCTGAATCTGTTTAGTCTTTGGGGTTGCCTTCGCCGGCTGGATTTTCGCGACTCTACTACCCTGCGCCGGCTTGCTCGGACAACATTGGTACGGCTCTAAGCTAGTCGATTTGGGGAGTTCGTTCTTGCCACCTAATCCAACGTAGAAACAGCCATCGCCTGCATCAGGAAACACAATGTCAGATATCACCCACAGATATAATTTAAGATGTATTTTTTGCTTTTTTGTTGCTTGGTTTTATTAGCAAACAGAATCGCGAGTGGAATAGTAGCAGTTAGTAAATATATTTAGACTTTTAGATAGACCCACTTGGACCAGTCACAGTTACTTTAGTCTTAGTTGTTACCAAAGTTCAGTACCAAAACTGGTAGTCTAAGCTTTGGTTCTTCTTTGGTAACAAATAAGTGCCCTGACAAGTGAGACGTGTGCAAGTTGGCCAGAGTGTGTGAAACACGATACAAGAGGAGTGAGTCTGACACTATGCCCCGCATGCAGCGCGGAAGGAATAACATGCACAGACAGAGGACGCCAACTCCAGGAAGCGTCAGAGACAAATTGTCCTCTCGGTTGTTTGCTTCGACTCATTTCTGGTCATCCAATCCTTCAACTTTCCAACTGTTCTACAGGCGTTTACCTGAAGATTTCTTTGAGCTTCTCAAGATTCTACTAGCTAAGTTATCATCATCGTCGTCATCGTCATCATCGTCGTCATCATCTTCATCATCATCGTCATCATTGCTTTCATCATCATCATCGTCGTCGTCATCATCTTCATCATCGTCATCATCGTCATCATCGTCATCATCGTCATCATCGTCATCATCGTCATCATCGTCATCATCGTCATCGTCATCATCATCGTCTTCGTCGTTATCATCCTCATCTTCATCATCGTCGTCATCTTCATCACCTAAAGACATCATAGCAACATGCAACGCTCATGCAACCCACACACAAGAGCTTTCTTCCCGCAAAACGCAACAAGTCAAGAAACACGATCAATTTCAGACACATGTGATCAACGTTGATGGTGAACAACGAGTAAATTTAGAATTTCGACAGGTGAATGAAGACTGAGTACGAGTACATATACTTAAAAAGAATTCTTACTTTTTTGTTCAACTAGCCATTCCAGAACTTTCTCCTCTTTTTTAAGGTTGCCTTAAAATAAATAAATACATCATCGTGTGGTTAAAGCCGGATCGATGGAACATCGTTCTCAATGGTGTATGCAAATATCTTGTTCGAAATCATCGTTCGTGTGCTTTTCTTACCGTCAAACATAATCGGTACCCCAGTTTCGTAATACACTAGTGCCGGGAAGCTGAAGATGCCGATTTCGGAAGCTAGTTTGGCATCTTTGGATTTAACGAATTGGATACCATGTTTATCAGCATCATCGTCGATGGTTTCCAGTTCTTCGAGGACATCGCTGCACTTATCGCAATCATCAGAGTAGAAGAACACGGCCAAGTGTTCAACATCATTGATGAGAACCTGGAAAAGAGGGTATTTACAATTCTTGTCCAATAGGGAATTGAATTCTGTTATACCTGTAGTGTTTTCCTATCTACATTTTCAATTACATCTGGTGCAGACTCATGGAGGTCCAAAACCCATTCCAGAATCTCTTCCTCATGCATCAAATCACCTGGATAGATCTCCCTGAACCTATGGCGATAGAAGACCAGAGCTGGAAGGCTGGAAAGATCATATTCTTTGTCAATTCCATCATCGGAGGTCTTGACGAAACTGATGTCTTTTTCTTCACATTCATCATCAATATTTTCCAATTCCTGTAGGATTTTTTGAGATTTCTTATCACCTTCCTTATCTACAATCACCTCATCAGAATGACTCTAAGCACTAGTTAGCACAATTTACTCACAGAAAAACACAACAACATGATCGTTCTTCATCAGAATATCGTCCAACATCCTTTCATTTACTTCCTCAATACGATCTGGAATTTCTAAGGTATCTTCGTCAGTAAGCCAAGCCAGTACCTCATCCTCATCTTCAATGTCTCCAGTGAATAGTAAAGGTTCCTTATTGCGGAAGAAAACCAGTTTAGGGAAACCCTTAATGCCATGCTTCTTAGCCAATAATTGATCCTCTGTGGTGACAAAAATGATACCAGTCTCGTCAAGTTCATCATCAATGTTCTCCAACTCCTCAAGAATATCATCACACTCTTCTCCTTCCTCACACTTTCCACTGAAGTAAACCACAACGTATTCATGCTCCTCAATCAAATCTTGAAGGATCTCATCGGTGACTTCTTCGATGGTTGCAGATGTCTTTTGTTCAATCAACCATTCCAGGACTTCATTTTCATTCATCAGGTCACCTTCGTACATGGATGGGATCTTCCCCTCAAAGTACATCAAAGTGGGGAGATGATCAATACCATATTCCTTAGCCTCAGCATCGTTATCAATACGCACTATGACTATTCCTTCCTTTTCCAATTCATCATCAATGTTTTCCATTTCATTTAGAACTCGGATATCCTGTTTATCATCCTTATCATCTAAAAATCAAGTATAAACATTTTTTACTATGATATTCCGAGTAATAGCATACAGAACAAGACAGCCAGATATGGAGTATTATCAATGAGTCGTTCCAACATTTCATCGGTGATATCAGGAATTTCAGCATGTCGCTTCTGATGTAACAGCCATCCTAATAAAGTATCTTCATTCAAAAGATCTCCATCATAGACATGAGGAATCTTCTTCTCAAAGAACACCAAGCTGGGAATGGTGTCAATACCATACTCCTTAGCTTCTTCATCATCATCAATTTTGACGAAGGCAATGTCATTTTGATCGCATTCATCATCGATGTTTTCCAGTTCAGCGATGATTTTCTGGCTCTTCTTTTGGTCCTTGTCATCTAGGGGAGTAAAAAAATAGTACCCTGATATATCAAGGAAAAATATACAAACTTACAGAATAGTACAGCAACATGTTGTACTTTATCTAAAATAATTTCTAACATTTCATCGTTGATATCTTCAATTTCGTCACTCTTTGCCTGATGTTCAAACCATTTCAAAACTTTTTCTTCCTCTTCCAAGTTACCTTCATACATGGTTGGGATACCCTTCTCAAAGTACACTAAAGAGGGAATTTTCTCAATACCGTATTCTTTAGCTTCTTCTTCATTGTCAATTTTCACAAAAACGATGCCCAATTTGTCACATTCGTCATCGATATTTTCAAGCTCGTTGAGGACGCGCTGAGATTTCTTGTCATCATCATCATCTATACAAAATGGATATCAACCTAGATTCAGATAGGAAAGACTTTAGGTACGTACAGAATAAGACAGCCACACTTTTGCCATCGTTGATCAACTTGTCAAGCATCTCATCAGTGACGTCCTCGATTTCGTCCTTTTCAAGCTGTTGCACCAGCCATTCAAAGAACTCTTCCTCATGCTCGAGGTCGCCGTCGTAAACGTTCGGAATGCCCTTTTCGAAGTAGACCACAGCGGGCAGTTCATCAATGCCGTACTCTTCAGCGACGCCATCATCGTCAATCTTCACGAATTGAATACCATGCTTATCGCAATCATCATCAATCTTCTCCAGTTCATCCAAAACAGCCATAGAGTCTTCATTACCATGATCATCTAAAACAATCCCCATCAGTATTCTTCACATCATACTTCAGGAAAATAGAATTACAGAATAGGACGACTAAATTATCAACGCTATCAACGAGAGTAGAGAGTGTTTTGCTGGTAACATCTTCAATAATATCCTCATCATCCCCGGTGCTCTTTTGGGTAACGAGCCATTCCAAAACATCTTCCTCACGGGTCAAGTCACCTGAAATTATCGTCATTCCAACAAGTTCCATTCCACAAGAATACAAACACTAATTACCCTCAAAAATAATTGGTGTCTGATGTCTATAGTAGACCAAAGCTGGCAGTGATCCAAGATTGTACTCTTCTGCCAATTCCTCGTCGTTGATCTTCACGAAACCGATACCCAGCTGATCGGCTTCATCGTCGATATTTTCCAGTTCCTGTAGGACCTTCGAGCATTTCTTGCATTCCGGCTTATCTATCAACACAGAGCAGAGCATTACACGGGAGTCATTCACTCGTAAAAATGTCATTAAGTAGGTCATCATGGAGAATAAGATGATCGTCAGAATCGCTTTGGAAGGGATTGCTGCATCCTATGATATTTTTAGCTAGGCTGACATTTTCGAAATTGATATCGTCATCGCCTTCGTCATATTATTTGAACGTCTCTGGTATCTCCATCTGCTGATCAGTCCATCGCGCTACGTAGATATTCATAGTCATTTCCTGGGGGACTGCATGTACTCTTTGTCAGAACTGATTTAATTAACAATCTCAGTTTCGTTTCTTAGAATGACTCCAAATACCGTCCCAGATACGACTAAGAATATCAAGGTTATAGTTATTCATAATCTTTCCTGAAAACCCATCAAACTGAGAAATTCCTAAAAAGGATTATGAATAGCTGTGAAAGACATGCAATCAAGAAGATCGTGCACAAGAATTCAATTCAAAAAGTGGTTATAGAAATACCAAGGCAACTAATATACTACTAGAAAAAAGTCATTCAGAATCAATGCATTTTGGGAGAAATGGGCTTTCAACGGGCGGAAACAAGGCTCCAATCGCATTTCGTAATTAGTTGCATCTTAACATGTGTTTTGGTTGCTGTGAACACTATCGTGTTCTGTGTTATTTTCATTTCAGGGAGGATGTGTTTAATATGTTTATGTTTAGAGAAAGAAATATCTATTTGGGGAATGTTGTTTGCATGCGTGGGATTGTCGGAGCAAGACAGTGCACAGCGAAAGTTCATTGCGACTCAGGTTACACATTCGTACAAGACAACCGCGGTGCACTCTCTGCCTTCTCCTCGCATACAATCATAAAGTCCAGCCCAACATGGCAGCTACTTACTTACGCCCCCTTTGGAACAAGTTTCTGAATCCGGACCTGAAACATGCGCACAAGCACACGTTTGTGTTTTGCTACAATATGATGAGAACTTAGCTAAATTAGTCACAACATATAAAAGCATTTTTGTTCAGAGAGTTTGAAAGAATCTGTGGGCAGTGATTTTGATTCTGAGAGATTTGGGCAACGGTTCCTATTTGGGGGAGGGTCCAAATGACTTTTATTATTGTGTCTGTTGAGTGGTTTTTGATAGTTTGAGAGTACTTACAGAATAGAACGGCAACATAATCGGTGTCCTCGACGATTTTTTCCAGAATTCGAGCATTTACCTCTTCTATTCTGTCGGGTAGATCCATCGCCTCCAAGCTCGTGAGGAAATCGAGGACATTTTCCTCGTCCATCAGGTCACCTAAAATTGCAAGCAGTTGGAAAAATCATCAGACGATACATAGACACACATGTCATTTGAGACTTGACCTCATTTCTCAATTTTCGAGTATGATTTGGCAATAACCGACCGAGATTTATAAATGCTTACTGGAGCAATCATACTGAAACCCTCAATTTTGGCCATAACTGTGAATTTCCAATTAGAACATTCGATATTGTTGAAACTAAATATGCTGGTTTTGATTGTATTATTCAATCAATGAAAAGTATTTTCGGTTGAATTAAGTCATGGCAAGTTGATTGTATTTTTCTTCCGCCTACAATTTAACAGTGGTGAGACACACTTGTAAAGTGGGATCGGGTGATTTTTTGTTTTCTCTCCTTTCTGCTATTTTTACGGTACCCAAAGAGCTAACACAATAAAATGTACTATTCTAGGCCGGCTAGGCAGCATTCAGTTATTTTTAGCCAACAGCATCGGGAGTATTCTGCCGATGTCTAAAAACCCGTGTACAACTCTCCGTGAGCCGCATCCGATCTTTCAAAGGCGGCCTCATTAATCCAAGCGCACAAATCATGCACAAATCGAACGCCAACACCCAACGAAATCTTCCGCTTCCATACTCCTCAATCGATGGATGGAACAAAAGAGGCCTGCACGCCAGCGAATAGGAAAGCTATGGTGTTTGTAGTCTGGTTCCCGACCCGATGAAAGTGCATGTGACAGCCTTATGTCGGATATGCATTCGTTTTCCATGCGTGGAAATTGTAAAGCGTGGAATTTAATTCAGAATATTGAAGCTTGGCGCTGGTTAGGCTATAGGCGTATTGAAATTCTTGCCCCGCGTTCACTCGAATTTTGGCTGTGATTCAAAACGGCGCGGAACATGATAATTCTATTCGGAAAGAGGTGCCCACAGACAGCACACGATTTGAATATTGTGTAATTTTATAAGGCAGGACCTTCGTAGATGATTGGCTGCTTTTCTCTGAAGTACGTGAGCGCTGGAAATTTGTGGATGCCATACTGTTTCGCCAGCCGTTTGTCGTTGATCTTCACAAAGTCTACTCCAAACGAGTCGGTGTCGTCGTCGATCTGCTCTAACTCCTCGAGCACCTTGTCGCATGTGGTGCAGCTGCGAGCATCTGTAAGATATTCCTTGTTAGGACAAGTAAATATTTTGCTTACCTCATTACTAGATAATTCATAGACCAAAGTCTAACCCAAATTGGTTTTTCTCATCAAAACTGATAGTTGTTCTAAGATCACCGCTAAACGCATAGGTTCAAATCAATAGGTGGAAAGGTAGGAACGAAAAATAATTTATCTGTTCCGAAGCTATGAGGAGTGTTCCTTAGCAGAAAACAGTTGGGATACCCTGATATCAGGGATTTCATATACGGTTGCCCAGTATGATTCAGACAAAACAGTAACATTTTAAATTTAGATATTCACACTCGTCGGGATTGTGAAGTTTATTAAGTTCGAATGTGTCTATATACAGTTGGTATACCAACAGATGAAAGGAAGGTGGTGGCATGGATGTATAGGTATTGGAAATTGTGGGTTTTTTTCAGAATGTGAAAGTTTTGGCGACTCGCAAATTTTATGTAATTGTCATCGCTTTAAGTATAAATAAAATGGGTTATTGGCACGTTGCTCATCCGAGCAACAGCAGTGGCAGCATGTCGAGGGACAATTTAACAGGTGTTACTGTGAAAGATCTGCATTGAGCACGGTAGAAATGATGGCGTCGGCCAGTGCCACTCCAAGACGCTTCCAATCTAACAAACGAAAACATTCAAGGTGCTGATGTGCGGGCGGGTTGTGGGTCCTGTCTGCCGACCGTCCGTCCGTCGTGCTTAGCAAGCGGGAGATCACTGGTTCGTCGAGCCAAATCGGGATATGGCATCTGAACACACAAGCCGACACTTCGCTGTCACCGCCGAACCCGAAAGCAACTCGCACGTGCGCATCGCACGTCTAGTGTTACATGTTGGACGAGGAGTAAGGTAACTTGTAGCATCGTTGAGGGCGATTAGGTACAACAAGGCAGGGTAGGGTGACATGTGTACTTACACCAGAACACCGCGACGTAATCCTTGTCGGCCAGGACGCGCTCCAGCTGCTTGGCCGTGACCTCCTCAATGACGGGATCATGATGCGCCGCTGGGCCGCGTTTGGCCGTCACCACAGCCACGAGCAGCAGCCACGACCACCACATGCTGCCGTCCACTACTGAGAAAAGAGCAGTAGAGCGACGAACGGCGGCAGCGTCGCGACGCCCATGCCCCACCTGGCGACCGTGCCATGCTTTGCGCTTGCCAGCCACCACCACCACCAGCCGTCGCCGATCTAAAGCTGGATTTCGTGCCGCGGTTTCCCGCTCGCGGCGCGCATTTTGTGGGGCTTCGAAGATTAGCCGTAGGACATTAGGCGTACCTAAGCGACACGCATCGTATACACATATATGCATAACGCTGTTGAGAAACGTAAAAATAAAAATTTTCAAACAAACAAATCGACTCGCGACCTGCTCGTCCACTTGGGCACCGCAAATAATGACATAAACATGCCGAGCTCTCAACTACAATGGCCGCTACATAAATAGTCCATTACGTTCTGGTCATTTCAAACGTTTTGTTACAATTTATACTCCAAATTACTCTTTCATCATTTTTCATTCAACATTCAACCCGACAACAATCTTACCAGAAATTAATACATGCATACGCTATCCAGTATTACATGTAATTTTACACTTGCAAATATACTATATCATGTTGCCAGACATAATACGATAAGTAATTTTAGGGCATCCTGAATATCAGTTACCTTTTAATATCTCTATAAATACCCATCATATTATCGTCCCTTTTTAGTACCCTTCCAGTTCTTTCCAAATCTATTCAAATACTTCCAAAATGGCAGAAGCCAATAAGACTTGTATAATAATTGGATGTGGCTTGGTAACACCTCACAGAATGTGTCATTATTTTGCATAAACATTGCCAAAACATATTTACTTTAAAGGTGGGATCTCTAGCGGGGCATTATTTGCTTAAGCTCGGTTATAAAGTAACCATTTACGAGAAACGAGAAGACCCGCGAACCGCTCAGCACGTTGAAGGACGATCTATCAACCTGGCAATGTCGAATCGGGGGCGGAAATCGTTGCGCTTTCTTGGCATGGAGGAAGACATTCTAAAGTTAGCCGTGCCGATGACAGGTCGCTACATACATTCCAAAACACAAAAGTGCGAATCGATTCCATATGATACTGTCACTAACCAGGTAAACATTATGAAAATATCTAGTTCTTTGAAGTTTTTTAGAAATATCTACTACTAGGGTTTATACTTTCATATCAGTACGTAAGTTAAAGCGTTGCTCGTAAATCGAAACCGCATTTTAAAAGAGATTTGGTTATATTTCATAAGTATGTGCAGTGAAGGTATTAGGTCTGAACTATAATATTTAATTGATTTGGGAATATATCGAGTTACGAACATTAATTCCTATAGAATTGAAATAGAATATAGATAGCTTAGAATTAATTTAGTTTAGATTTAGTTATATCTGAATTCAGTCAAATAATACTTTCCTAACACATATCTGAAAATATGGTTTGGGAAAAGTTGGAGTTTTGAACACAAATTCCTATGAAGCTCCGAATGAATCAAATACAGTTATATTGGTTTTTCTCACTTTTATACAAATATCAAAAAATTAACTTTATATTTTCGAAGGGGTTTTAGATAAGCATTATCCGTAAATCGAAACAGCATTATAAAGCAATTGCATTTGATAATTCTGTCTATTGTTTTTCTTACACATATTTTCTCATTTGGGAAATTTCGAGTTACGAACATCAAATATTACGAATAAATAGCTTGTCAACTTCTATGCTTATGAGAAAGTCTACTACCATGCTTTACATTTTTATATCAGTTCGTAAGTTATGAGTTCGTAACTCATAACATTTATATAAATTTCTGTAAACGTTAAATTTTCAAATTTTGATGTTTGCTTTTAGTGCTTATATTCAATTTCACGAAACCAATTGAATTTACACCTAATCAGAGCTTTCGAAAACAACGCTAACATCCAATTGTGCTTCCAGCATAAACTGATAAAAGTTCTCCCCGACAAAGGTGTTGTTACAATACTCACGTACGTTATCAACATTATCTCTCTTAACCGCGCATTGCGGCACTATTTGCATTCGCGTGTTTGTTCCAGCGCGGAGAATGTGAGCTTTACAAATCAAGCTGATATAATAATAGCGGCCGACGGTGCCTATAGCGGCGTGCGAATGCAAATACAGCGCTCTGCCTGCCTTCTCGACTTTGCACAAGCGTACATTAATCATGGCTATGTGGAATTATCTATTAGAGCCGAGGAAGGTACGAAGATGTTCAAAAATCACTTGCATATCTGGCCACGCGGCTCTTTTATGATGATAGCTTTGCCAAATTTTGACAACTCTTGGACAGTCACTCTATTCATGCCTTTTAATATTTTTGACGCTTTGTGTTCTAAGGAGGATGTGATTGAATTTTTCAAAGAGACTTTCCCGGACTTTTTAGACTATAGCAGTCCGGAGAATTTGGTTGAGGATTATTTTAGGAAGAAACCAACTTCTTTAGTATCCATTAAATGCTCCCCGTATCATTTCGGGAAGGTGGTGTTGATTGGTGATGCTGCTCATGCAATGGTGCCGTTTTATGGTCAGGGTATGAATGCTGGATTTGAGGATTGTGGGATTTTGTATGAAGCACTCAAACATTTTCCGATTGATGAAGCTTTACAGGAGTATACAAAATGGCGGAGGCATGATGCTCATACCATTTGTGATTTGGCTATGTATAACTATCTTGAAATGAGGGACTTGGTAGCGACGACTCGTTATCGTATGAGGAAATATTTTGATAGTTTCTTGTTCAGATTACTTCCAAATGTGTGGATCCCTTTGTATAATTCTGTATCTTTTAGTGATCTGGGCTATAAGCAATGTTGTGAAAATCGTTCTTGGCAAGATAAGGCAAGTAAAAGTTAAATTCTTATTAACACAATATGTAAAACATTATATTTTATAGATTCTTCGTAATATGTTTGTGACTATTGTTTTAATCATTCCTGTCATTGCTTTACTCATCATTATCATTACGTCTTGAAGAATTTCATGAGGAAAAGGAAATATGTTTACCTATATGTAATCTTATTTATATAAAATATTAATCCAATAAATATTTCATGGCTATTTTCGAAGGAAAAAGGAAAGCTTTAAATATAATCTTGTAAAGGAATTTGTATAAATTCTCTAAGGTTTGCGTAGTAATAAGCATAAATTGATATCATAACAAGATCAAAGAAAGTAGGGAGGTATTCAGTGAGGTAGGTAAAACGCACTTTCTCAAGGCATTTGTGACAATTACTGGTTAATATGTGTACCTGTTTTATCAGTTATACAGTTGTTGTGTTGAAAGTGTGATAAACCTATTTTGACTGTCTGGAAAATTAAGTAGTAAGTTTCGTCATGATAATAATAAAAATATAACATATATTTTCATACGAAAAGTGAAATTAGCCTATGGAACTCTCAAACTTTAACTCTGGCATTCACAGTTGCTTTCCTGTAACTTGCTACACCTAGATTCATGTAAGCTATAATCACAAGTCTAGGGTCAGATTGTTACGTATAGATCGTCCCTGGGACGAATATTAAGCGATGCGTCATAACACAATCTATTTTTTGGGTTTAAATGTTTCGAAGGGATGATTATAAATATGAAACGCAGAGTAGCATCAAAAATTCAAATAGGATTTTTTGATGAGAGAAAGTGATATTTATTATAATATAATTATTTATTATTATTAAAATTAACTATAATAAAGACGAATTTAGGGTATTAGGAGTTCCAATGGAATGACTGTGAATATGAAGTTCTTATAGACGTCCCTGGGGCGAATATTAAGCGTTGAATGCTCTCTAAAATGACTTATAAGCTATAACAAAACCTACTTCTGACTTTTAGAAGTTTCTGGAAAATCCCTCTGAAAATCAAGTACAGCACATCTTCAAAAATTCAGTTAGGATAGGGTAAAGAAAACATATAATTAATATTTGAATATTTTTATGTATAAAACCACGAATAACCGTAAATCCGTAATATTGTAACCCTTGTGGACAAATCTAATAATACCCGTAATTGGTCTATCCCTCGTTGTCATATCAATGTATGAAGTTGTATTTGCAACTGAATAATTCAGTCTTTTAATTCTATATTAATAAGAATAACCATATTTGTAACGATATACAATAACAGTAAAAATTATGTACACATTTTAACACTATTCAAACAATGAAGGCCTACATGATTTCCAATTTCACATTATCTGCATCTTTTAGATAAGTATGCTTTTGTTCTTCAAACAAATTAATCAAACATTGCTTGAACTTTTCGTGAATCTCATCGACTTGTTCAGGTGTGGGGTTTGTAATTTGTGGTACTTCCATTGGATGTCCAACTACAAATAAAAGAATAGTTTACTTTTTGGAAGATGTTAATTTTTCGGTTACGGTACCCACAGTAAAATAATATGATTGTTTTCTTAAAATAGGAGATGAAATAAAATTAATCTACTTACCCACAGTGGTAACCGGCCTTCTCCTTGGAACTAATCCAAAATTGTACTGGAAGAAGCCGCGTCCCACAGGAATCGCAGGGGCAATTCCAATATAGTTCTTAAGCCATTCCTGTAGAGTACGCACCCATGATCCTTCAGGATTATCAACCTGATCAAACACATCAGTCTCTCCAAATGAGAACACTGGGACGAGTGGTGAGCCGGCCTTCAGAGCACATTTCACAAAACCCTTCCGCTTGTTGTAGATAATCTTGTATTGACCAGGTCGACAATAGAAGGCTTCCGTTGCACCGCCCACCATCAACACGCACACATTACCCCCACCTGGTATGGTCAGCACATGTTCGATGCTCTTCGCCGAAGCCTTGCAACCGCCCAAACCAAAAACGAGTTCGCGGAAAAACGGCGCCTCGAAATGCTGGCCAAGGGTCATCACCCTGGGCTCATGGTTCGGAAAGAACTCCTTATAACCACCATAATTGGTACCGAAAGCTGCAAACGGTCCCGTACACAGCATACCATGTGGGAAGCATGCAAACAGATAATTCCTTTTTGAATCCAACTCCATAAAAGAGACCCTCTCCAGTTTCACAGGGAAGTAGTCACGGAAGTACCTCCACCATGTCCAACTTCGCACCCATTGCGACTTCCTACCACCTTGTTCACAGGTCTGGCTATCAAGGGTCTTGACCCAGAGGATGTATAAGAGTGTTAACCACCAATAGGAAGTGAAAAGTACTAGGTAAACAGAGAAGATAATCGCGATGAATCCACCGAAGGCCATTGTGAAGAACCAGCATCCTGCTGCCAGGGTTTGTAGACGTCTTTTTAGTGGTATATTTATTGGAGCCCAGTGGATTCCAAAGAGCTCCATTGCGCTACAAAACAAGACTGGTTAATATCACTAATTTATTGAAGTATATTCGGGCGTAAGTTCATTATCTGCGTGTAATAAACATTACAATCACTTTTTATTGTCATTGTTCGGTGTTTGTAACCATTTAAGTGTACCACAGAGTGACAAACAAAATCGCGATACACAAATCACACGAGAGTGGAGCATTTGTGAGTTCAAACTTATTTTTAGAATGAACTAAATTGCAGAAAGTTGATACCTGATGTTAAATTCACATGGTGATTTTAGTAGCAGATTTTTAATTCACTTTTGTCAAGTTTGGAACATTATTTATAACAATTCATTCCATTCCTATTCCTATTTTTTGTACTACTTAGAAATCATGAATAAATAGTTATATAACGCTATGGATATGACCAAAGAAAATTATTACATAGAATTTTATGATTAACAAACATTAGGAACCTCAATGTATGGAACAGATAAATCTACCAGCATGTATTCATTATGAAATTCCGGTTTGACTTGTTCCCCTTGCAATAGGTGCAGTTCAAACTTCCAATCGAAAGTACGAAGGGTTCTTTTTTGCTTTTCTCTATGCAAAACTACAAAAACGCTTCATCGAGGGTCGATGTTAGATGATAAAGAATTGATGACTTACCTTGAACTCAAACTTTGTTCCGTACTTTGTTCTTTTCTTTAATTCTTTAAGTTTTGAATGTTAAGCACGAGTATCGAGTTTCTGGACGAGCTTTAAAGAGTTTAATTGCAGATGTGTGATTTTACTGTTAGTTCTCGGAACGGTAATGTTAGGCTGCGAATACGAATTCGCATGAGATGGCGAACCGCGATGGACAGTGCGACGGCGACGTCTTCACGCGCTCGCGGTCTTGCGCGCAACATCGCGTCGTGTGTATTTTAAAATTATGTACGCGCCGCGTCGGATACACTACGTTGGTAGCCTGAAGCCCCACTCTCGAAGCAAGCGCACACATGCACGCATATGTGTCTGCGAACCCAGGTCATCATTGTATGAAATGGCTAGGTAGATATTGTGTGAGATACATTCACGCGTAGAAATTGGTAGTGCGAGTAATTGTTCCCGATGTTTCGTCTCTTATGGTTCGTTTCCTTTAATTCGTTGACTGAGGTTCAAAGATTCGTACACATATCTTCCTGAGAGCATTGTGGTTAGATAATCGAGGTTATCTCGATTTTGATATATGAAGGCCTTTCAAATTTATTGATATTCTAAATAGTCTGAATGTAAAGAAAGGAACGTGTATTGTTCACTGTTTGAACACATGTGTTTGGTCTATGAATTGGTCCATTCTGAAATGTTTCTTCGAATTTGCACTATCATTTCCAGGGAATTCTGTGACTTTATCATGTGTTATTACTGGTGTACTACGTGATTGTCCGCCAGCTTTTCTTGGTCCGTACGAGCTGCGCCACTGCGGTGAAAAGCACCCGTTGAGTTCTTGTTCTGCAAGGGTTTTACTTCTTTCACCTCGGACCCAGGAAGGTGCTCAGGAATGTCAGTTTCTCCACAGTACATACATGCATTCTTAGGGGAAATTCTTGCCGATTTGGTATAACTAACCAAAACAGTCATGTCTAGACATGAATTGAGTCAGGCTCATAGCTTTTAAATGAACATTTGTTTCCTTCAGTTTCTGGGAACGGGTTTCGCAAGTTAGTGTGGATTCTAATACTGATCAAATTTTCTTTGTGAACAAATATCTCTAGGTTCACCTGGTTCTCTAGGAACAATGATCAGAATGATCTGAATAATGATCAGAATGATCTAGCCGATGATCTGAATGATCTCCCAATTAGTGAGAACCAAGTATCACACTTAAGTTTAGTGCGTTTGAATTCAAATACGAGGTATCAGAGACGAAACATCAGAATCAAACTATTGTCAATCAATCTTGAAACGTATACGAGTACTGGACAAACACAATGAGACAGTCTTTACTTGAAACTTCATAAACGTATTGAGTTGATTTCTGTCGATAATATTTCCACTTGACGCACAAACTCCACTAGTTTAAAATATAAATGTAATCGTGTCATTGTCTACACGATCATTACCTACAATCAGGAGCATGCAAATATTCACGGCGTGTGCGCATAAATGCGTGTTAAATAATTAACAACTATTAGATACATTGGCAGAAATAGACGAAGCAAATAGGCTTAAAAATGCACTTTTTAAATAGTCCGTTGATGTTTTGCTCTAATTGTGAAAAGACTGCAATTGAACACTCTTATCGATTAATATGAATATTCATTTGTGTTTTTACTTACTACAACTAGTTAATGACATGATAACTTGATAACTTAAAATGTTCATAGTCTAGTGAGTTGTTTTATCAATTATACTTAAATATACAGCTGCATTGAATAACAAAGTTATTTTCTGTCCATTTTAGCATTTACATAAAATTTGCATTCAATTTCAATAAAATTATAGCAATTAAATAATATAAAATGATGATATGTCGAAAATATAATTGTTGTAACTAATTTCACATCAACAACGTAATAGATGAGCATACATTTTTACGAAAATAAATAAAAATAATAATTTGATATAAACTCTAATAACAATAAACTTGATGCAACAGAAGATTTTGTGCAGAACAACAAACCTAATGTTTACTAGTGTAGTCAATTAGCATAATTGTAAATCACAGGTCAACTTTTAGAAATTGAATGGAAATTTACACGGATTAGAATGCAAATTTCGAAATAGACCTAATAGATATGTTAAATAAAATTTCCACGTTTCTTCTTAATTGTAATTATTCTGAACGCATGCTTCAAGTTGTTTTTATAAATACGGATATCTTTCATAGAATTAGTAATATAAAGAGAAACTTACCATACTATTGCGTCCAGGATCATCTTGATATAATCAACCAGAAATTACTATAATTTAGTATACTTCAATTTATAGAATTATATTAATCCTGTGACGGTGGCAATCCGATTTGGGTGGAAACCATGCAGTGATTCGATTCAATGGAGTCGATTTAAAGTGTGCATTTATTTTCTGCCGGTACACGAATCAAAACACGTACATTGCAACGTCGACTTTGGTTACACCTGATAAACATGTTTGTGATAAGATTAGTATCACCGAATTTTGGTTCTGGTTGATTAGTACCAACTCTACTAAAAGTACTAACTCTATTAAAATAATTGTAGCATATTTTGATATAGATTATGTTTGATAATTCATAAATTAACCATAGAGAATTGTATATAAGGATTAACAAGGAAAATGTTCCTATTGTTGTAGTTCAGTGTTTAAAAACATTAAACTTGGAAATATACTTATGATTAATACACTAGCGAATGAATCATACATAGTATAATAAATTTATGCCAGTGATTACATAATGATTGCGGTTTTATATCGCTTATTTGTATTTGAAAAACTAGATTTGTTCATTGGGAGGCCTACCTCATGTTAGGTAAATGAAAATGAAGTGTATAAAAGGAATTGCTTTATTTGATTTCTGAACTTTTTATGAAATAAGACTGATAATTTCTAAGCAAGTTTATGTACCCAAATCTTCCTGCATTTTCTGCTCGGAAAAAGAATGTGCAACTTTAAAAATTAAAATTAACAGATTAATGTGAATTTGAATAAGAAATGGAATAATATTCTTGAATATCATAAATAACAAATTTCCCAAGCATATCGAATATAACATAATAAAATATGACTAACATAACTTAACCAAACTTAACTCAACGTAATTTGAAACTTTTTTGTGCTTGGCGTAGTTCTAATCGGAACAAGTTCTAACCCCACAAAAGAACGAGTAGTTAGGGGACTGTCACACCGGCGGCGTCGCCTCGCCTCGCTTCGTCGAGCTTCGAATTTCGAGGCCCGATGCGTCCACACAGCGAGCGCGCTTTGGCTTCGTATTTCGGTGGCACCCACCCGTCGGCTTTGGTGCGCCCTTGTCTATACCGTTGATGGATTTATGACTTCTATACATGTTCTGATCGGTTTTCGTTTTTTCTCCATTTCATCTTACCTACCTTTCGTTAGGGAGGTTCGTTATCTCCACAACGCTTGTAAAAGTTTGTGAAGCCCGACCAGTTTAATTACCCTGGCTTTAAGCAAACTAGCAACACTATCTCTTTTTAACTACATTCGTTAGACAAGGGTAGGCATAGAAGCCCAAAGCTGAAGTCGCCGATGTGAAGGATGCCTTAGAGTTGCTAAGCTCACTCGTTAAAAGTCTTTGTTACGTGGTAGCACCTTCCAATTTTAGCGTAAAATAACCTCATACCTATTAATCTGCCATGACATTGAACGATTCATATCAGAATATGACTTAATCGTAAACATCTATTATTCACAGTATATAATTTTCTCTCTCTCTATCTCTCCCTTTATTACGAATTCTTTGTCTCATTATGTTTGGTACGCAATTAATCCACGTGTAAACCGCATCAGTTTACCGTGACTTTTGTGTAATTAACCTTGGTGAATTAACTATAAAAAAAAACAAGCTCATCCCATTTTTTTTCTATTCAACTCCTCTTTTAAACGTTATTATTCCTTCAAACGTATCAACAATATGAAGTTCATCATTGCAACACTTCTCATTTGCGGTAATAACACTTACTGGGTAATTTAAAGTTATATCTATATTATTTTCTTAATAGGCGTCGTTTTGACGTTCGTTAGTGGATTACCAGGCTCGTGTGATCGGCCATGTCCTGCTATTCATTCGCCGGTTTGTGCGAAAAATGCGAAAGGAGAACGATTGGAATTCACAAATTCTTGCATGTTAGGAATTCACAATTGCAAGTCTCCACATGATCGTAATATACTAGATTTACTTCTTAATTTATCGATAAATTACTTAATTATCGATATTACTTATATATTTTTTAGAGTATACACATGAAAAATCTGCATCTTGTTATGAGGATCCAATTAAATATTGATAAGAAGCTAAATGGTAATAATATTAAAACTACGCAAACCAAGTTAATTTAAAATTTGTACTAAATTTATTTTATTTATTATGTAAGTTATTCTGTAAGTTGGGGATGAACAACCAGCAGCCCGCGGACTAGTAACGATCCAAGGGGAGGGTTCACATGTTAAATGTTAAATTTTGTGCGGGCCGGCAACATTTTTTAACACATTATTGGCCCGCTGATTAAAACGTTGCTCATTCCTGCTTTCAATAATTTTAAAATACGTGATGTTAAAATATTTGTTTTTGATTGAAGCTACAATATTCTTTCGGAAACCTGCAGTAAAATGATTCATAGAATTATATAAAATTTCTAATGATTAATGATTCGATTATTATTATCAGAACTTACAGATTATTATGTATAAGGCAAATGTTTAAACCTTTTTATAATTTTGAAATGTTTTTCTGAAACATAAAACTTCTAGGAAACGTGACAAATTGCCAATTCGTTTGGTAAGTTTATCTAGTGCACCTCGGCGTATACCCTGGCGGACGAGGTACGAGTACTCGAGGCGGACATAACTCACACACGAATGATGAATTGATCTTTAAATAAAAAATGCATTCATCTGTTCACTACTATACACTTACTATACACTCAAATTCAGCATCTGTACTCATTCTACACAGAATCTACGTGAACAACAAAATCAAGCAACAAATGTAAACTCAAAAATAATCGTAGTATACTAATCGTAGGTACCACGTCGGAGAGACCTTAAAAGGTCGATAGTCAATAAAATATATGAATTATTATTAGAATTATGTCTGGAAAACGGGGTTTTCTCACAGGAACACGAAATAACTACTCGTAGCTAATTTCTCTAGTGCTTAATTTAATATTTAAAATATTTCCTCCGTAGGTTATTACCTAACAATATGTTTATTAACTAATTGTAAGATTAATATTCGTGTATTTCTTCAATAATGGAACTTACAAGGAGAGTGTTCCAATTGTCCAACACCAAATTGAGTGAAACTTTTTGTACGTGTAGTACATATATAGAAATAATTTGTGTTAACGGGATTTTATGCCGTTATGAGCCGTTTGCTCAAAAATAATGTTCAAAGTTTGCCAGAAATTAAGCACGGTATATATTGCTTTAACAGCACGTTTAGCTATATCGTTTACGTGGTGTAATCGCTAGAGTGATCCAGGGTTTGGGGGTTCAAATTTTGCCTGCAAAATTTGTTTCTTTTCAAATTATATATTTAACAAATAATTACATAACAATAAATACGATCGCAAGTACTTCGCAACAGATTTCAAATTGCGAATCACGCAACTAATTCAATATTAAGAAAACCATATCTTTGATTACAGTAATTGCATAACGCATGGAACAATCAATTCCTCAATAGAGCCCATTGTAATTGATATAAAAAGGCCACTATTCTCAAATATGCCAGGTATGCAGCAAAACATTCAGAAGACAGAGATATAACAGTAATTATAACGAGAATCAGGTATGTTCTTGTGCAGATACATTCAAAATAGCACAAAATAGTGCGTAATTATGTGATATTTGTTATTTATTGTTATATTATTATTTGTTAAATATATAATTTGCAAAAAAATGGCAAAATTCGAACCCGCAAAAACTTGCACCAGAAAGCAAGCACTCCAGAGATTACACCACTTAAGCGATACGGAAACGACTATAATGCGCCAAAACCATTTGCGCGCACGCTTGCGTCGCACGCGCGCTCGATGTACTCATTTTGAGGTACATTTTAAAATATATTTTTAGTGCATTTAATATTAAGCTATCAACATAAAACAAGTGGGAAAATGTTCCACAACTCTTCTACTTTAATCTGATATAAATTTTATCCCGATCGGTTCCTGATAAATCTGTCATTTATTACGTTTTAAAAGACACAATTTTATGAAAACTTCGTTTTCAACTTCAATGTGGATTTTCCACCCTTATCCGTTCTCGGGGGTAGTTGCCACATATACCAAATTGTTCCTTATTTAATGTATTTTCATATGGGATAAATATGTTCCTAATTAGGGCAGTGGGAATTTCTATTTCGCCAGATATATAATAGAAAACACGGTTTCATTCCTTCGTTTCCATCCAATTGAAGAGACATTTTCTTTTCAACGCCACAATGTAACGTGTCGAAGACGTACGTCAGTACTCTTTCATTTCTCCTTTAGATTTGGCACACATTTCATTTGATTATGAAGATCTGAATATGAAATTTTTATTGCCATAATCGAATTGTCTCGGTAATTGGTGCGATTCTAATGAATTCTAACGTAAGACTGAACTCACTTTTCCATTTTCCAATTTAAAAGTTTGATTGTCTAAATTCAATCAATAAAAATATTCAAACAGCAGAAATAAGTAAAATATACAAAACTTGTAAACTTAATTAAGACCGCAGTGGGACTGAGAACATAGGAAAACTCAAATATTTTTATGTTTACAGCACATGTTCTAATGAATAGGTTTACAAAAATGTTGAATCTCTGATTGTTTTGTTGTTATCATAGTGGATACTTCAATTACTTACACGTAGCGCAACAGTCAAATAATGGGATCTAAATTTAGAATACACTTCAAACCTTCGTTTGCTATGTTTACCAGCAATATGACTTATTTATGGGATGACAGAAATACTCTATTAGATATTCAAATAATTATTAATAATTTAGAAATGAATATACGCAATATTAGCAATATTAGCAATATTAGCAATCCTTTGATTTGTATATATATAATGGAACCATGTTTTCAATTATATATCCGGCGAAATCGAAATTCCCAGTGCCCCAACCTGGAACATATTTATACCATATGTAAATACATTAAATAGGGCACAATTTGATATATGTGGCAACTACCCACGAGAACAGATAACGATGGAAAATCCACATTGAAGTTGAAAACAAAGTTTTCATAAAATTATGTCTTTTAACATGCCATAAATGACTGATTTAACATGAACCGATCGGGATAGTATTTATATCAGATTAAAGTAGAAGAGTTGAGGAACATTTTCCCACTTGTTTCATGTTGATAGCTTAATATTTAATATACTAAAAATCAATTTTAAAATGTACCTCAAAATGAGTAAATCGAGCGCGCGTTGGTTTTGGCGCATTACAGTCGTTTCCAACCACTGTGCGGCGCATTTGGGGATTTTTGTTTGTTTTATGTTTACGTTGGCAGTGCCGACCCTTAAGTCGTACATGCGCACCAACCCCTATCCTATTGCCTGTCATATTAACGTTTCTTGTGTCGAAGCTTTGTAAATAAAGTTAGTTTTTATCCAGCGTTGTATCGAGTAAGTACGTTTTTAACCTCTCTTGTCGACGTGTCTCGAATCTAGTGTTCGTGTTTTCCACGTGTTTATTCCGCTCGTGAACTCCCCAAAGCCCTTTATATAGGGCACCGCGATCTTAAAATCTCGGGGTAATAATTTTAAGACAAGCCGCTTATACGCAGTTACAGTATATACTTCCACAAGAAAGAAAGCAAGAAAAGAATTGACTATAACAAATAACGACAGCCAAAATCTCAATTCAACGCCATCGAAAAGGCATGACAGCCTCTCATGCCAACAAACCAGCTGTATGTTTCGCCGTGTGTTTCATCCGTTGTTAATCGGCCGCATGGCCGCTTTTGTTTGATGCGTCGGAATAAATTAGACATCGAGCGCGAACAGCGAACGCATTTTTACAAACACATCGGATGGTTATCCCCCGATTAATCATCGGCGTGCTCGGCCGCGGCGGCGCGCTAATGCGCCGCCGACGAAAACTATGCGCGCGTCGTGTAACTTTTAGATCTCGGCTGCCACGGGCACGACCTGCAACATCCCGTCCATCCGACATAGCCACGCTGTGTGTCGCTGAGCCTCTCCTCCTCGAGGCGATATGCGTCCAAGATAAGACCGTCCCATCAGCGGGTGCGAAGATACAAGCCATGAGAGAGAATGAGTGCATGCAGGCGTGTGCTCAAGTGAGATAGGGTATGATGGACGCGTTAAATGAAATCAACACTCTTCAAATCGGCATGTGTACGAGATTATTCATTGTTAATCAAATCATTAATTACACGTTTGCAGCTTTCATTCACGTTTCCACGTCGCTGCACTGCATGAACAGGAGATACCTGTTGAAAGTCGACACCAGGAAAGGATTTATTAGAAGGGTATGTTAGGTTATATTAGTTTTGTTTCCTGTAGTGTGTTTTCGCCGCTTCTAGTTTTTCCCCCATTACCTTTTATTTAGCCAATAGTTGTACAAAATCTACTAGATGGAATTTTAAAAGTATCGATACTTCAGCAGTATGTACCGACGCGTTAAATGAAATCAACACTCTTCAAATCGGCATGTGTACGAGATTATTCATTGTTAATCAAATCATTAATTACACGTTTGCAGCTTTCATTCACGTTTCCACGTCGCTGCACTGCATGAACAGGAGATACCTGTTGAAAGTCGACACCAGGAAAGGATTTATTAGAAGGGTATGTTAGGTTATATTAGTTTTGTTTCCTGTAGTGTGTTTTCGCCGCTTCTAGTTTTTCCCCCATTACCTTTTATTTAGCCAATAGTTGTACAAAATCTACTAGATGGAATTTTAAAAGTATCGATACTTCAGCAGTATGTACCGACTGATTTCATTACAAATGTATTGATCGAATTATAATTTGTCTATTTGATGGTATATTATTGCAGGGTATAAAGAATTTAATGATTGAATTTTCGTCTTTTTAAAATAACCAACGCAGCACCGGAGATGAATCGGTCGCTTAGAGTACGATTACCATCATCATTGGTGGTTGTGATTAACAGATGGCCTCAGTGTAGGAGCATGTCAAAATGTATCGCAAATGACTAATTCGATGCTATCGATAAGTATCGAAAATTAAAGTATCGACAAAAGTCGATAAGTATCGACACGTGGTATCGATACTTATCGATATCGATACTTTTTTTGACATCCCGGGTTAGAGTAACGTAGGTAAAACTTAAAATTAAAAAAAGCGAGTGTGCTTTTGACAACACAGCTAATATATTCTTAATTCAAGCATTATTTTTATAATTAAATATACCAATAATAACTATGACTGTTTTTAAAATTTTAACATTGCGTTTATGGATTGATAAATGAGAAATGAAGATTAAAATGTATTTATTTGAATTAAGAAAGTATTTGTGACATCATTTGATATCTGTTGAATTGCCATTCCTGAATATTAAATATTTTTACATTTACAATTCTCAATACCATCCAAATTTGGAATGTGTATAATCATTGCCTTCAGGCTCTATAGACAGTCCTTCGATGGTGGTAAATCGTGATAGAGATATATTAATGGTTGAGAATGAGTTCTTTCAAATTCAAAAGCTGTTATTTGATTAAATTTCACCTAATTGTTGATTATTCCACCTCGAGATTTATGAAATATCATAGCACATCCTGATACTAGGGAAAATGATTTCACATTACGTTTATTGTTTTATTGCCACAAATTTTATTATGTGTCGATGCATCTTTTGAATAATTATACCATAGTAATGTCTTTACAACATGCTAACTGCAAAATTTGATTGAAACTATTAGAAATCAATCAATTTTGAGTTTGCATTGCTGTACAATAATATTTTTCTAATATGTCAATAGAAAGATAATATTTTATAAAAAATGTTGTAATTTCTACAAATTTTATTACTTTTCGATGCGGCTTTCAAATAATTAAAGGGTAGTTATGTCTTTTTCGCGGCGGCTTGCCGCGTTGTGGAGCTCGGTGCTCGTTAGATCACCGCAGTTAAGCAACGTTGGACGGGTGGATGGGTGACCACTCGGTCTCCCCATTCAACAAGCGGCTGCGGCGCCGTCCTCGAACTCCTGACTTCGCGGGTGATCCGCTTGCATCGGTCCCAGGAAAAAAAAACCATATGCACAGTGGTCAGAACAGCGGTGAACAGACAAAATACCCCATAGGTGGGTGGAACGCCAAAATAAAAACGTCATTTCAACATTACATTATTTTATGTCGATAATTATGTATCATTGACAAATTTCCGATATAAATTTCGTCTTAAATGTTAGGTAACACAAGTTTATAACGTGTTTTACACCATTATAGATAATTCTTACGTATTGACAAGTATATGTGATAAGCACTCCTGGGATTTACCGAAATTCCTACACAGCAGATATCACTACTGCCATCTCGTTGTGACCGAGAGGACGCGAGAGGCACGGCGCGAACGCGCCGATATCCCATCGTATTTTTCATAAATTATTTAGCACAATAGATATAATTTATACGGAATGCCGTTGCGTTGTGTCCCTCTGGTCTTCACAACACAGGCAAGCAACAAAGTTCACATATGTACTTGGGTGTTTGGCTGTGTGTGTGTGTGTCGAGCCTGTAGATGGCGATGTGCAAGAAGGTATACACGCACGCATCGCCATAAATAAGGCAAGTGTGCGCGCGCATGCACAACGCATCCACGGTGGTGCGGCGCGGGAGAGGGAGGTCAACCTGGGGTATCCTCTTGTTTGCTCGCGCAACGGCCTGTCGCGATCAACATTTGGATTAAATGTTAAACTGTAATACATTCTTTTAATTCTTCGTAACTACGCAGTTATGCGGCTCCTTCGTGGAAGCGCAAAGCGTTTGCTGCTGGCTGCTGCTGCTGCTGCTGATGCTGATGCACACCACAGCGCGCGCAAGCGCGGCTTGGGTAATTTATTGGATTTTCCTTCTATCGGCCGCGGTCGTGTGTTTACATTGTCGGTTCCCATAACGCACGCCATACCATCACACATACACATGCATAACATTGCGCCGTGTTTATATTGGTCCTGATGCGATGTTGCTTCCAACAAGTGGACCAACCTACAACAGCATGGTAGGTGTTGGTACGTGTGAGTGTGTGTGTGTGTGTGAGTCTCTGCTTTGAATCCATCGAGAAACACTTGGCACTTTGGATGCAACAGGAGGCATGAGTGTGTGAGCGTGGAAGTTTTTCTGATTTCGTGTTTGTTTGTGCAGCACTCGAGAAGAAAGTCCCAAGTGCGTAATTACATGCTGTCGTCTGCTCCTTCACATTGACCGTTGACCACCCTGACCTACACGGAATAACCATCAACACTCTACTTCACTCTGAAACGGTCAAACAATGAGATCATTATGTCAAGAAATTATAATTATCATCCTGCATAATCACGTAATTTTCATATTAGGTCATAGAGGAATTTTTATATTTCTGTGACAAGTTGTCAGTTTCACATTTTTTGTAATATTGTTAAAGATGTTGTATCTTGTAGTGGATTGGAGTCGGGATGCTAAATATGAATTGTTAAATGAATAATATGAATTGTTGCTTCGTGAAACCCTTACCAACACGACGAAGAGTTGGCGTACTTTAACTTAACGTTGAAGTTAAAATTTTCGAATTACAAACTCTGCCGAACTAACGCCTATCAAGTTTAGAACAAGACTGATTTTATTCAACGAAACCTTCAAAACGAAATTTAATATCCCTACTCTTTACAATACTAGCATGGGGTTGCAGTAAAAAGTACCTTAGGTGTACAAAGATGGGGGCAAGAGATAAATAATTTTATGTTATGTTTATTTGCCGCGAACTTGTTACAATATTCATGTTTTCTGTCGACCGGTTTCGCCTTTTGGCATCTTCAGGGGACTGATGTTAGTTTGTTGGTTACTTCCCATATCCGTTCGTATTTGTGATGGGATTTTGCGTTGTTTATGCTTCGTTTTTTGGTGGTATTTTTAGTTTTTGTAGTGTCAAAGTCTGGGATCGTTGAAATAAGACTGTATTGTAGCAGTTGTGTGAGTGAGGTAGGAAAAATTATTACAAAGTACTTGCTCTTAAATATGCAATTCAACTTCACACTAAATTGCAAAATTCTATATAAACACATATAGATATTTTTCTGCGATACTTGGGTATCGAAAAGTTAACATCCCTAATAGACACATTAGTAAATTTGAAAAAAATGTACACTAAAACCCACCGGGGCAGCATAGTGGGTAGAGCTTCGGCATACCACGCAGCAGGACGGGGTTCGATTCCCCGGGGTGGGCACCATCAATGTGAATTTATTCACATCACATTACTGTAACAAATACACAACACAATTACGCAACAACCACTACACAACAAACTACAAATACAACATCATCAACACAACAACTGCGCCAACAACTACATTACAAAAAATGTCACATTAGAATATATACTGTATTCAAGAAAAAACATGTACAATGTAATATAACATACAATATAATTGTAAAAAGCGCACCGGCTGAAGGACCACATGGTCGATAGCCTAGTCTTCGGACTAAAAATAAAGTTACTTTTGTACACTAAAAGAAATATAACATATCCACAGAAAGTAAAACATTATTCAATTTTATGAAAGCATTTAATTTAGAATCTTATTATCTCCGCCAATCGGTTAATTATTCATAAATGGTTTGCACGTAAATTACGAAACAATAACGCTACTCATTTGCACATTACTCATACATTACTTAATCACGTTCAATAAATGCTTTGCAATGTGAATTAAAAGTTACCTACATACACGATTTTGCCCACCCACCCGAAAGTAGTCGTCTTTCACCGATTCTAGCCAGCCAGCCAAGCAGGCAATACAACATCCGCTATGACTACAGTGGCAATAACTTACAAATTCAATTAATTACGCGGATGGAGCGTAGATTATGTATATTACGCCGTGAGTGTGCTTAGCGCACGCTGTAAATTGTTTTGTTTTTGTTCTTTGCGGGGCCGTATGGCAGTAGCTTGCGTAATAGATACGGCCATTCTTCTGTTCCCTGGCGCGTTTGTTCTGTTTCTTTTTTCTCTCTCATACTTCGATTTATGTAAATTAAACTATTATTATGCGTGCGACGTCGTCCGTCGGCTCTCGCGGCGATTATTATAAACCAATCTGTCGTTTTCGGGTGGCCGTTCATCAACCCGCTCGAATTCCTGCTCGCTGCCAGCTTGTTTATTGAATATTGGGCAAGCTTCGGGTGGAATTCATTTCGTTTTATTGCTCGACGTGGAGAATTTGCTTTATGGCTGGCGATTGTAAGGTATTGTAGTTTTTTTTTTTGTTATTATTGTCTACAATGTCGGTGTCAAATTTGGAGTAAATGTATCCTCGATATACATTCGCGTGTCCTATATGTAAATACGTAGAATAATGATATTTCGTATAGATATTGATTATATCGATATTTTCTTTGAATGGTGTTATCGATGGATGGTGTACGGAATTCCGAAAAGTGAATGGGAAGATAGAACAGATCGGAGGTGGACTTATCAAAGGCATTTTTTCAAATTTTTGATTTACTTAAAAATGGTAGTTGATGGTCGGTGGTTGGTGATTGTTGCATTTGAGATTTGATGACCAATTTAATTCATAGTTGTTGGTCCTCTCCACCTTGGTTGACTAGAGACCAGTTCTGGCACTGGAGCGACAACGATCATACATATCAGAGATTCATATTTTTGATCTGTAAGTAAGCAGTAATGGCAAATTCGGTTTCTGATCTTGCGTCCTGCGAGTAAGCAGAAGCACTAAACTTTCGTAAGTTTAATGTGGATTGAGAGTATTCAATTCACATAATCGCTTCATGGATTAACGCAAAGCATTTTTTTATGAGCGAAAATTAATGTTTATTGATAGTCGTAGAAAAATTATAGTGTTCAACTCGCATGCAATGCTCATTGTTTACTCGAACGATTTGTAGCATTTCATTCTCGTTTGGGTTTTCAATGTCCAACATAATATATCTTATAATTTATAAAAACAAAGTATATGCTATCAATTAAAGTAGGTTTCGGAGATTTTCAGTGGAAGCCGTTTGGCTTTGGAAGGCTCGAATATGTACTTACTATAG
>JAODAC010000001.1:2493608-2504776 GCA_027575185.1 Mimaenictus wilsoni | reverse complement strand
ACACACACACACACACACACACACACACACACACACACACACACACACACACACACACACACACACATATATATATATATATACACACTAAGCTCAGCTTTTTTTTTATTTCTACCCGTGGCGGGAGAAAATGATTCTGGAAGACTGTATATTGAATAAACGTTGATACCTTTCCCTCTTCTGTATGGTGAGTCTGCTGGAGGGACACACCACCCAGCCTAGACTATTAATTTAGGCAGTTCAGATAATTATATGAATTATTATTTGAATATCGCGTGACCCGAGCAAACATTTCTGAAATGAGTTTTTTGAATTACTCTTTAAGTAAAGACATATCAATTTTTATTGTTAAATATACAGCTATCTCGACCGCTATAAGTAGTACACGTCTCAGACATCCTAACAATGTGCTTCAAAATCCTTCCAACCTTCTTTTTTATCATGAAACTGGAATAATTCCACTCCTTGAATATCGGAAATCTCTTGTTCTTAAATTTCTAGATTAAACTTTCTCTCAACAAAGGTCCTTTCTTACGCCTTATTCCATCTGAAAATCGAACATCACTCTATCAGGAAATGATTAATAATCTATCTATTTTAACGTTTTTATATAATTTATAACAATATATAATGTTTATTTCGTCGGTCGGAAAACTGTGAAGTGTATAGTCTAAAACTTTCGCAGTAGATATTGATAATATTATAAAGCTGAAAAGTGAAAAATGACATGAATATTCCATATATTCATATACTTCTGGGTATATGTTTATAGTTACAAAATAATAGCGGTATCCAAAAGATGAGGGTGAATTCATACAAATATATAATTAACTACAACCTTATACTTAACACTACTACTCTCCATGAAACGACGAATATCAAGCCTAAACTTCCTATTTTTATTTTGACATAGAAATTAGGTTATGCAGTGTTATGTACTAGAGAGTTGATAAAACAATGAATAAGCGCAAATGTTAGCCTTTTTCATTAAGCTTCATTTCATCTCTTTAGATAGAGGTAAAGTAAAAATCCCATAACTAGATTTGAAGCACTCTTAAATATTCATGGATTAAAAACTAAATCTGAAGACACTAATTTAACGAATTTGTGCCCGATAAGCGTTCAGTTTTAGGTTTTGGCAGTTTCGGTTCTGATATCAGATCCTGTGAATCGCCTTCAGAACGGAATGTCAAAGTAGTACCTAATTAAAAATATGGTCGTCTACTTCAAAACTATAATATTTAGTGCTTGTCTTAAAATGTGTTAGAATGTATGAATTTCACGCCAAGATTTTTCCAAGTTTTCCTCTAGGTCCCATAAGACCAGAGATAATTAAGTTACTCTGAAGGTATTGGTACGACCATCAAGTGGCCTATACATCTGGGCTCGTATGTTTTTTAATGTGAAACAACTAGTTTTTATTTCGTGACTATGTCGGTTGTATGCAATAAACATTTGTTTTAATGGCGTGAAACGTTAGCGAAATGAAATGCTAAAAGGGCCCCGAAGACCCACAGGAATGGCCGCCGGATATTAGCTCTTTTCATGAGAATGAACATAATGCGCGAACATGCTCCGATGAACAATGCACTGTTTTACGCGCGCCAACACACAATGGCGCTAATTATGCACATGAACATTCATCCGAAATATCCTTATATCCTTACGAGCAACGTCCAGTGATCCTAAGATACAAAGAAGGTTGTCCGGGAAAAGTTTGCTCGCATAGAGTGTCAAACTGAGCCGCACTTTGATACCTCACCTGGAAGTAACACGAGTTTGCTTTTTGGGAAACTTTCGAATTTCATATTTCCTGCGGTTGTTGGGGTGTTTATTTTTGGGCAGGTATGTATTACCATATTTATTATTAATTAATTTCGGCGGTTTTGGAAAAGCGCTGTTTTGAAGCACGTGCCGCAAACTCCACTCGAACATGCTTGGCCACCGCGCAGCCGGAATCTCATTCGTATTGAGCACGTATGCTCGGTGTGTGTTTGGAATGGTCTCGCCGCCCTCCACGACTACCCCACAATGCCGCAACGACGCTCGTTTGGCGGGTGGTATGCACAAAGTGCGGGGTGCGTTGACGAATAATCGCGTGGTTTGTTCGTTAGCTGCTCAATGCCAGACGAAACCTCCGAACAAACCACAGCGATTGGAATTTATATTGGCTGATTTTCATATTTAACCAACTTTCAACGCACGAATAAGGATAATAGGTAAATAGAAGTACTCCAATCAGAGGTAGATTGTATTTTTTGCAAACTTTAGGATAAATAGATATTTTTGAAACGTTGCCTGTTTCCGGAAGAAAGTTATTTTTGAACAAGTAGACAGTGATTAATTAAAATTAAACTCTGCAAAAGTAAGACTATTAATAAAAGACGATTAATTCAACTTTTCAGAAAATTGCAGTAGTTAAAAACTGAGATAATTATTCCCAGCTCTTTATACTTCACATTGATTTTGTCTATTTTTCTTCTCCATTTTATAGAAGTGTTCATATTTTCCTCATTATAAGAGTTGTGAAACTAGAGGGTACTGGTATTTGCATATAAATATTATATGCTTAAAGTTATCTTCAGGTTGTTAATAGGTTGTAAAACAAAGACTGTATATATTTTGTTTTATATGAGATGAGTTTTTTTTCCCTAACAACGGTATTCAAATATTTTTCAAGCTTTAATTTATATGAGGTTGAAACTAATGTAAAATGCCTGAAAGTTAACATCTGTAAAATTTACGTGCATCAGCAGGCTTCTATTTCATATATTACATATTGACAATCAATTATTAGCAAATTAGCGAAATTCAGACGTGATCATATTAACAGTCCAAGGGTGATGCTTGTGGTTTTTCGCCAACTAGGCAATAGTATCGGCCTGTGTAATTTTGATTAATTGAAGCACACAGCCAGATGACTAAGTATCAACCTGAATCAATATTTTCTATTTTCGATATATCAATTTCAAATACATGTAACGTCATTTATTGAAATCTTAATTATAATTTTCTAGTATCGGCTGTGGGTGGGAGCCTTTTGCCTTTCGACTTTACTGGGTTTACGGGTTCAGTCTTCAGAATTCTGAATAGCGTTCCCCTGGCAAGACCTTGCTGCTTCCGTCCATCTTTCACTTTGCTTATATCGTATTGAACCAAAGTCCTAGTGTTAGTCCGGTCCTATACATTGTTGTTTCCTACCTTCGCGTTGGAGATATGATGCGCGTGCGTGACTTATTGCGTCCCCACGCATCGCACGCACCATTATGCGCCAACGTGGAATCCTGATCCTTTCTTGTCGTGTCATTCGTAAAACACGTATGTGCGACCTTGGGCGTGGCTAACCATCATTACCTGTTAACACCGGCGCGCCTGCTCCAGGTTTGTGAATTGTTTCTTCAATTCTTCGAGTCTTTCTTGTTTTCCTCCAGCCGGCTTTGCGCTCGTGTATTGTGAATAAATATTATTAAAAAAACAGTATATATCGTTTTTGTCTATGCACCGAACCCCGTTAACGGCTTGCACCGTTACAGTATATACATATAACTCATCTTTTTGTATATAAGTATGGTGGTCACTAACCGCGGTTTCCCGCCCGAAGAACAAACAGAAATCAACATCCGCCGAAATCCTAATCATAAACATCTCGAATGCTGAGGCATCAACTAGTCCACCACAAAGTCCGTCACCAAGAATCCATCACAGAGTCCGTCACCGAGAGTCAATCCTAGACTCCGGCATCGGTAGCCGTATTCACCTGTGAGTCCATCTTCAGCAACCAGTCCGTCATCTGCGATTCCGGCATCAGCAGTTGCCACCAGCGCGTGAGCCGCCATCAGTCAGTCCATCACCGAGAGTTCGACGCCGGTAGCTCCACCTGTGAGTCAGTCGTCACCAACGAGTTCATCTTCACCTGCAAGTCCGTCATCCAATCACGATCTGCCGATCTCCACATTATCTCTTCTATTGTGGCAAAAACCCTCTTACGTATCTATGCATACAATTAGAATCCCTACCAGCACCTTTAAAGCACGCATATTCAAACTCTAATCACTTTTTTTAGAAAGTAAACCCGGTATAACAGTATTTCAGAACTCGAGTTTCGGTGCAAATATAGGTATTCATAACAGGCCAACTTTGGCGACGTGGCTCCATAGGTAAAGTCATCTTCAATTCGGTACCATAGCAAGAAATGAAGGAATTTCTCGATATCGATATTTATTGGAAACCAGGAAATTGATTTTTCACCCACGATATATCATTATTTATTGATATTTTTGACGACCCAACAGCACGACTCAATTATCACTGTGTGTCGAGTCCCCCGCAAAACCCCTGTGACTGGAAGCGCTGATATATATTGCGGTTTTGCGTTTTGAGGACTACTGTACGAAAAACGATTTCTGTGAGTACGCCTTAACGTAATTCGTTCAGGGATTTCATTGCATTTTGTTCACACACTCCAAAGTTATGTACAATAAAAGTTTAATATCGAAATTTCACTCGTTCTAGAGTCCACTTTTTTCTTCACTACATCTCCGTGTGAATAAAAGGAATTAGCTCAGCTCACTATCGATAAACATAGAGCGCCGGTTACATAGCTGGCTTTGCGTGGCTTCCTTTGTCTTACCAATGTATTAATTGGAGATAGGTTGTTTCTTTGAGTTGCTTCGTCTCCTTTGAAAAACATTGGCCAGATAAGAATAGGCATAGAAGCACGAAACCTACTGGACTACTGACAACTTCATGTACCGTGGTTTGGGTCCTTTCCTTATGTATATTATCTAAATTAGCTGCATATCTTATTAGCTAAAATTTTTGATGGGAAAACATGACTTTGTGGGTAAAGTGGATAAAGTTTTAAGTGGAGACTCACTTGCATGTAAAATTTACTCTAATCACTTCAGTGTATTCAAATAAGGGATTTTGATTTAAATAATAATAATATATTTATTGCAAAAAAGCAACAGGCTTTTTTGATTTATTTTATAAATCAATTATAAATCATATCTTCAATTATTCCAAACCTCAATTCTGTCTATTTGTATAATGAGCCATTTAACAATTTAAAAGAAGCTTGCACCAGAATAGGCATACCTAATTGCAGACAACATATAAAGTGAGCACAGTCTAATTTATTATTTCAGAGAAATCATCTTCTCTCACTATTAAGAAATGTTATTATCTTCCCTCCATAAATATACGAAATGAAATATTAGACTATTTCACTTGAGAAGTTATTCGTACTATTTCAGCCTGTTTTATGATCCTTGAGATCTAATTAATTACGAATTATACAAGCGCAACGTTATCACGTGAATTACATCCTGCGAATCCTTGTATGTCCTTTTTGCGCGCAGCTTTTTGCTGTATATGTATGTGACTGGCGCGCGAGTGAATTAAATCCTTGGCGTTATCTGTGAATTTAATAGACCCCGATAGAATTGCGGATGCTCTCTCAGCCTGTGTGCGATAGTGATGCACTCGCACCACGCCGCTGCGAACATGCATTGCGAAATTACCACATCCCCCCAACTCCCCGAGGCGAATATGTGCGCATTTGCAAATATAATCCACGCGCAGTGACGCCCGGCTTCACGTGTTTGTGCCATTTTGCACCCAGTTTGGCGCAAACGTATATTACACCTGTGCACATGGATTTTCTTACTGTATGTTTTTCTTCTCGTCTGCTTGCAGGAATTTGCGACGCTCACCAAGGAATTGAACGGCGCGCGCGAACAACTCCTGGAGCGCGAAGAGGAGATCTCCGAGCTGAAGGCGGAACGCAACAACACGCGGGTGAGTTATTACCATTTTCCTGCGGCGGCTACTTGAGGGGCAAGACGGAAGACTTGCCACGCGCTGGAAGAGGGTACTAAATTTCGGCACCGGTTTGCCCTGCGCGTGCATTCCGACATCCTACAATTACAGCCGTGAGATTGAAATTGAATCCGAAGTATTTTTTAATATACCTTTTTGCGTAGTTCCTGCGAACACACCGGTGTCTGCTACATTCCTCACTCGTAAAATGCGATCAATTGTTTCTCACTTCAAAAAAATCGTTTCGCGCAAAAAAAGAAAACGAAAAACTATACTCTCATGACGAGCATCTGGCTAGATATCAGTATGTCTTGACTTTTTTGGTGGCTCTCCGCAGGAAATATACGGGTGTACGTGCAAAACGTCGATTTCATCGGACTTTAAAAGAAAACTAGCTGTTTACGTATTCCCCGCACGAATATTTTTACTGTCTCTTCTCCATGTGTGCGTGTGGAATACAGGTGGTTTCACCCTTTGAAGGGCCCTCCTGCGTCCTCCAAAGTTGGAAGGAAAACTTGTAAGACAGCCGGAGAATCGATGGTGATGGTGGGTTTTTTGGAGGGAGGAGGGTTCACCTACCCGGTGTTAAATAATTCAGCGCGCGAAATTACTTTGAAAAGTTTCCGACTACTCTTGTCCGCCTTGCACTGCACTGGAAATGGAATAACGGGGGGACGCGTATATTTTGGATTTTATCGTGAATCGTGTCGCACATATCTTATAGATAAATATAAATAAATGTGAAACATGCTTTAAATTTTAAAGATTTTCTTTTAAAATATTACTTAGATTATTTTTTATATTAGCTTATAAATCGTATCTTGTTTATTAAGCAGAACATTTTATGGGATATAAGTTACTGCTTGCTTAGATTTTGCTCGAAATTCATGACTTAGCGAATGGGGGACGATGTTTTCCTGTCGCCGACACTTGCCTCAAACAACCTGACATGTGGATACGGCCAAGGATCGACATGTGACTTTATCGCGTCGTTTTTTATCGTCTGTCTGGTTTATTTCCTTTCATTTGGTGCGTTTTACAACATCGTAGATGTTTGGACGGATAGACTTTGTAGCGGGAATGGTTGGCTGCATAAAGCTGGCATAAGATGTCTAGGTTTCCTTTATATTGACGATGCCGAACTGTAAATTTACTTGTTTTCTATCAATATTTTCATTTCACGTAGATCTTTGGAATATTTGTTTGATGTTTGTTAGTAATTGATTTAGGGTATCTCATTCTTTTTCTCTGTAATATGTTAAATTTGATTAACAATGATCGTATTGGTTTCTAGGATAACAAATTTCAATATTCGTTTTTGTTATAAAATCTAGGAAATTCCGCAAAGTATTCTGGTAAATTCTTCTTCTTCAATCATGCAATGTGTGTGCTAGCTACTGTTCTACTTTATTTTGTTTATCAGAATTTTATGCCCAACATTTTTGATGAGTTTCCTTTTTCCGTGATAGAATTCCTTTTTGACAAGTCAGTCAATGATCTTGCTTTCTGTGGACATACTTGATCCACGATCCACTCAATTGCACATGCTTAATTAAATTGGTGTCTGATACTCATAACAGTATTTTCTTAGGCTAGCTGTTACAGAATTTATAAATTCTTGATTTCATTGCATTGGTTAGATAGATTTTATGTTGACCGGCATAATCTCCTTCCAGACTTATTCAACCTATCTTTCAGTGTTCAAATAGATTTTCCAACTTTGCTTGATGTTCATAGTGATAAATAGTTCGTGACGTATGTCAGATTTTCCAATGACTATCTGCTTATGTTTTCCAAGTGTATGCTTTCCCCATATATTCATACCTATCTTTTTTCTGGGCTTTCCCAACATCTTTGATAACCAGGATAAATGAAACTTCGAAACCGGGAGCTGGTGCGACCAAACGGTAGTGTACCATTTCTGCTTTTTCCCCGGGACTACACTTTATGGGATATCAAGGGGAATTGCATATTGGCTATGACTAGTAACCTGGGTCTTCTGCTAATGTGATTTGACTTGTATATCATTTGTTATAAATGCCTGCGAATGCTGTCCGGTGAGCTTTCGGTTAACATGTTCTGCAAAGTCCTGCTTCTGGCTATGAACAAACCTAGGCTGGTGTGACCAATGCATTAGAAGGAGACATGTTGTTACTTCGAGTCGCTTCATCTCCTTTTAAATACGTTCGTCAAACAAGACCAAAGCCACGCAACGCCACGCGGCACTCTTATGTTGTCTAACTTTTACTTCGATAGCAAATTTTTCATTTCCCATCCCTTGCCGTAAAAAAAGTGTATTTTACCTTATCACTTTCCCCATATTTCCAAAGTTTTTAAGTGCTCGCCGAAATTGGATTAACCAAAAAATTAGCTCCCCATGGGGGTAGGTCGTCCTACTGATATCTGGTATTAGTCGCCTTGTCCATTTCGGAATTCCTTCGATGGTTCCTCCAGCACGTAACATATCGTAAGTAGGTACTGTATTTCGCGATGATGGCAATGCATATATGTTTGTAAGGCTTTCCACCCTTTCGGGTATTGCCTCCCCTTCCGTGAAGTATTTAAATATGCTTTCGGGGTGCTTATTCCCATTGCCTTCGGGAATTTTGCAATTATTATTGATCAATTTACCTCAATATGGGTCTATCTTGAATTTTCTTTTTGCAATCTCGAATTCCTTTTCTCTCAGGATCATTTGAACTTCCTGAATCCTTGAAGACCTGGGTCTTCCTTTTCTTCTTTTGTTTAGGATGGACACTATGCCAATATTTTCTTATGAAGTTGTTTTCGTTTTTTCGCGCTACATGGCCTTACCATCTTATACTCTTATGATTGCTATGTCCCGCCGTAAATCCTGCCGGTTCTCTTCGATTTTCATACTTAGAATTTATCGGAGGAGATATGCCTATGTTGTCTTCCGCAAGAAATACTTTCTTTTCTTCTAATCTTTAAGTGGCACTTCTTTCTTCATCTACTTTCTCATTACAGTGTTAACTGCACACTCCATCTAGATATCATAGACCTGGCGGTTTTTTACATTCTTCGATCTGTGTAAACTGTATAAGGGTGTTCTGAAGTTAAGAATACCAATTAATACAAAATCAAACAAAATCGTGTATTAAAAATTGTAAACCACTCTGAAGGCTAAACTCATTTGCCGAATAGATTCACTCTACTAATATCCCATCGTAAACCGGCCCACAAGTTTGTCCGAAATTTGCTAATCTACTAAAGCGCGCTGATCAAATAATCGCATGCCATACAGCGGTATACTCGTAGATTAATACCGACTGCACTTTGTCAGTTTACTTGGCGCTTTCAACGAGTTTTCCGTCGAGGGCTCAAAAGTTATATATCTGCCAAAGTTGTCTGTCGCTTTACACAGCGGCACGACGTGCCCGCAGTAGTGCCAACATCGGCGATAGTTTGCATTTACATCGAGTGCAAATTTCCTCTTCAACCATCGAGCCGAATTGAATTATGCAGCGGGAGGTTTACGTACGCGGGTCCGCCCTCTCGGCGACGACGCTTGCATCGTCCAGGAAGTAATGAAATTGGATGCTGGATGGCTGTTGGAATGCTGTATGGCGTTTAAACTTGCAAACAGCGACAGTGCGCAGCAAAACGTAACTTTCCCAACAATGCGCGCCCGCATTAATAATTGCATAATGCAAAAACCACAAAAATTCCCTGTGGTGTTTTGCATTTTCCACGCTTACAGAAAACTTTTTTTGCCGTGTTTATGCGTTTGTATTTCGACTGCTCGCGAAAATGTATCTCCGGGGTCTATGCGAAAAGTTGATTTATTGTTGATAGTTTGACTGGGACGCATTTTCCGGTTGTATTTTTTTTTTCACGGTTGCTCTGCGCCACAACTGTGGGGAATTTATAGTTTGGAATAGCGTTTTGTTGGCCAACATGTCCTCTGGCTAATTACTGACAGTGCTGGGATATTCTGCGGACAATTTTTCACCCATTTTTTCTTCCTTCTGGTTTGAAGGTTAAATATGTGTAAAATATAAAATATTCAGGAAGGTCCCTCGAAATGCAGGTGGTAAGTCACGTTATTCACATTACATAAGTCATGAAATCCAACGTACTCGGGAAATTTGAACACAGGATTCCGTGTTACAGATTCTGCATACCGCAGGTCCCGTAAATCCAGAGGATCAGTAAAGGCAGAGCTTAACATACTACAAACTACCTTAGGCGTCCCTCAAGCAGCAAGCTTCGCATTGTTTCGCTTTTGTCTGTTTAATATATTAAAAGGAGATAAGTTACTCTTCGAGTTGCTTCATTTCCTTTTAAAAACATTCGTGAGACAAGGATATACAGAAAAGCACGAAGCCGGCTGCTTGACGGCCTCCTTATACATGACAGTCTCAAGATTAATGAAATAAATATCTTTTTATTTGAAGGACCTTCTAAACGGGGAAAAGTATTTCAATAAACGTATTATCGATTGCTTTGCGTTTGCAATTCGAGCAGGAAAGTTGATTTATTATTGTTAGTTTGAGACTGTGAGAAATGTGTGCTTTGGTATAACATTTCGTTGGTCCAATAATTATTAACGGGATATTTTGTGGAAATAACATTTCTTATATCTCACGAATTTTATTTCGTATTGGGGAAAATTACTCTTAAATATATGAAATATACTCATTTATAAAATTACGTACTCATTTATTAAATTCTAATAACCTCACAGATGCTTATCCCAAGATATTCAAAATAACTTCCTTCCATTTTGCATTGCTTATGTCTCGATCGGAAAAGTTGATTTATTGCTGTAAGTTTCCCTAGAATTTGCACTGAAAATAATTAGTTGAAGGGGGATTATACATCTAGCAAGAGAAAAAAAGGATAATCTTGTCATTTTGTATGGTCAATGACGGATCAAGTTTTTTTAGCTAGCTTTTCAGCGGTTCCAATAATATTTTAAATAGTATTTTTAATTAACTTCCAATTTTTGCGAAAAAACGATTTTTTGTACTCTGCTAGTTGTTTATTTTACCCTTAAATTAGATTTAAATCATTGGAACAATGTAAATTGTGGCAGAAAATCTTGTTTTGTTTTCCTTTACAAGCAGAGCCTGAAGGTGGTGGAGTACTTGTGTGCTGAGTGCGTAAAGGACATTAGCATGGTTAACAAACAAACGCACATGAAAAAAAGATCATATTTATGTTTCGATGGGAAAAATTCTTCAATTACTCTGTGCAACAACTGTTGGAAATATACGATATTACTGCCTGTAGTCTGTGACTGTGTAGTAGTGACAGCGATGGGATATTCCGTGAAAATGACGGTGGCGTAGTTTCGGGTTGATTGCTATTACCCTTCGCATACT
>JAODAC010000001.1:2464803-2493508 GCA_027575185.1 Mimaenictus wilsoni | reverse complement strand
TAGTGACAGCGATGGGATATTCCGTGAAAATGACGGTGGCGTAGTTTCGGGTTGATTGCTATTACCCTTCGCATACTGCTAATTAGAATGCGAAGGCAACGCATGCATATTAATCAATCGTGCGTGTTGAGCAGGTTCGATGCGTGGTGTTACATCCGGGGGGCGTTGAAGGTGGATATGAAGTGGGAGCCCACTGGGGGAGGACTGGCTGGTGGGTGAGAATATATACGCGTTTAAACGCATCAAACCGAGCATATTGCCTGAATGCGTTTTGGCACCGGCAGCCGACTTTACTGCCACCAACTTGTGGGCGGCGGCAGTGGTGTCGGCGGAAGGTTCACTGAGACGAGAAAATAGCGCGACGGTGCCGTTTTACGCTCGAATAGACGAAGTGCTAATTTAGTCGGATGAGTGACCAGGTACTTTCGTTGAAACTACGAACTATAAATGGATTTCTTCGGCAAGCGCTAAAAATTGCAATAACATCTTAATCTTGGGCGCAGAAAAAGCCGAGAAATATTAAATGTCGCACGTCACTATGACCAGCGCAAATTGCTAGCAATAAAAACCCATTGAAGAAAGCACTCTCGCGTTTAAAACTTTCTACTTAGAGTTGTGGAATTTTGAGCACTTAAAAACTTGGCCTTTTCGCAATTTTTATCATTTTCGTCCATCATTTCGACGCATAATGCCGACGACGTGAACGACGTTAAATTTTAATGCTAAAATCGCATCGTTGAACTTCACCCCCGCTTTTCAGGGAGCGAATATGTGAAGTTGCGAGCTTCCCACATGGGGGCGCGGTTAATAGTATATTATTTGTGTGTGTTCGCAAATTCATAACGCTCGCCGCGTATAAATTTTCATTTTCAACGCTGTGCTGCGCCGCGCCATCGATATTAAAATATGTTTGCTGCTACACCGTGGAGACCAGGAGGAGACTGAAATTGATGAACTTTTGGCCGACCCCCCTACAGGCCCATGTTTGCAAATCCCATTTGGGAATATCACCGTGTGTAGTTTGGGACGCCAGTGACCCTTTCGATTTGTAAATTAATATTAGTTGTACCCAGGTACATTCCGAATTGATTTAAGTTTGAAATATGAAATCAAATGCAATTTCTATAGTAGATTTAAACTCCTCGAACGTTTCTTTAAATTTACTGCTTTAAATACTAATAGTAAGATATTATTAAGTGTAAAGTTACTATTTTCTGTTGGATTAAATAATAATAATCTTTGGAAGGGTTTAGTGGGGAAGGGTCCAAGAGAGTAATACATCATTACGTTCTTTTTTTGTGGGGACTTTTGTGGTCAGTCCTCAAAAAGAGCAAAAAATGCGTCGGGATATGTGGAACGGAGAATAATGGCTAAACTTATGGAGCGTGCAAAAATGAAAAGAACCTTTTGGAGTTGGTTGAGGCAAGATGCGGGAGGGAACAAAAAATACTGCAAATTGAAGTCTACGGCCGCGAATTTGAGAGGCGTTGAAGGTGTCAACAGGATATTAATGATGTGACATTTACGCATAACCAAACATATTTTTATCTGGTTGCCTTACCTACTTGAAGTACCAAGAGTCCTTGGGAAAAGTACCTTGGGAGTTTCGTCCTTAACTGTTAATTTTTCCCAACCCTAGTTGACCCTTCCGCCAGAGACTTATTTCTGATATATGTCATTTTTTCTATCCAGTCTTGTGGAAAGTTACTGTAAGATATGTGATGTGTTGTTTGCCAGAGTTTGTAGATTTATAAAATATATCGAAACGATGAGCAGGGAGAAAAGTTAACGTCTTTCAAACTACCCTACAGATGCTCGCCTCGAGATTAACAAAATAAATGCCTTAGAATTGAAGGACTTGCGAAAGGGGAGAAAAGGATTCCAATAGACGCACTGTCTAAAGAGTGCTGTAAGGAGTCTGTTACGGAGCTTTACTGGCTCTAAGAAGCTCGCGTAGGCTGAAGCCTGAAAGAAACAAATTAATTGACCGGGCAAGGAGGTCGTGGCAGATAGCGTGTTATCTCACGCAGAGATTAGCGGAACAACCCCCCGCAAACGAGCTGCGTGTTTAAGTCTTGTCGGATTAGACCTCCAGTGGTTCCTCGATGGTTGCGGGTCTTTTTGAAAACGTGGAATGTTGGTTTTGGGGTTTTACCTCGGTGATGCTTGTACAGACCATGGGTAAGGGGATGACGGTGGTGTAGACGATTCTTTCTACATCACTGCTTTGTAGATGTCGAATTGAAGTTTGAGAGCATGCCATGGGTTGCCTTTGACAATATAACCCTAACTCTTACACGAATATATGCGGAAGGTTATTCATAATCGAGAGATTGCACTTCGATCGAGGAATCTGCAGTGAACTGAGGATGCAGGAGGGGTTGGAAGTGTTCGGTTTATTGAATATTTAAAGTCATCTCTTGTTTATACAACGCTTAGATTACTACCTGAAAATTGCTTTCTCCGGGCGACCGTCTACTGCTCCACCCCTCACGTGGCTTGGTTGGTTGGAACCCCGTTTAACATTTCCCTCAATAAACAAACGCAATTTCATTCCGATGCTTGCAGTGCACACGTAATACCGCTTTAAGTATTCCAGCATTATGTAAATTTCGTGCGCGTTTTCCGAGAGGAAATTGAAGGGATTTTATTTATCCAGCAAATGCTCCGCTATTTTGATTGGTTTTATGCCCAGTAACAACAAAAACATTTGTTATCATATTTTATAGTCTGTTTTGTATTTGACATTTCATGAATAAATGGAATATCCTTAAAGAGTTTGGAACAGTAAACTATTCAAAGAAATCTGATTTTCTGACCACCCTATACCCTTTAACTTTAACATTTGTTCCGGATGCGGATGACTTTGTACTTAATGTTGACTCTATTTTTAGCTCCTTTTGGAGCATTTAGAATGCCTGGTATCCAGGCACGAACGCTCCCTGAGGATGACAGTGGTGAAGCGTCAAGCGGCTGCACAATCGGGCGTCTCCAGCGAAGTGGAGGTCCTGAAAGCATTGAAAAGTCTCTTCGAACATCACAAAGCCTTGGATGAGAAGGTAGCACCTCCAATTCAACCCTCAAACGAAACTCACTTATCAATCACTGTCTTGTCTCTATTTCTCTAGGTCCGAGAGAGATTAAGAGTAGCACTAGAAAGAAATTCATCGTTAGAAGAGGAACTAGCGTTAACCAAAGAAGAAGTACGTATACAATGCAAGGTAGGCCCCCAAAAAATATTCACATGTTTTGATGTTTGGTACCCACTTGTTCTTGCAGTTGCAACAATACAAACTTGGGGGTCCACCCTCAAACGTACCTGCCGTAGAAGATAAACCGAAGGAGAATGGCCAGATTGAGTCCGGGGACCAAGTCACAAACAATATTTCACATAAGGTAAGACTTTTCGGACCCTAACAATTTCAAAGCGGATCTAGCAATAAGGAAGGTTTACGGAGCTTTTCATTTGGCATGTGTGATTTTTATTCGGACATTTGCTTTACGAGGCCTGTGTTTATTATTTTCAAAATTGATCTTTCTTCTAAAGTTTTCTGAATTAGTCTCTTGGAAATGAGGATGCTTTCGCGATTCTTGTATTATGGGGCCTACATCTTCAGAGAAGAGTGGCCGATCTATGCATGTAGAACAAGTTGTAATTAGATGTCGTGATGTGGCATGTTTGATGTCCGTACCTCTAGGCTGCTGGTGGCAAACCACGACTGACGAACGGTGGTGTCGATGCGGACACCGATAGCGCGGCGCGCATCGCCGACCTGCAAACGGCGCTCGAACAACAGGTAAACAGGATTCAACTTAATTGGTTTGCTTTACCCTGAGAATATGAAGGCTTTTGTAATCGTGTAACTAGTTAGTTGGGCTAATATACAAAGCCTCCCTCAAATCTGGATAGCTGCTTCCTGAACATGGCTAATATCTCGTTGTTCTTATTTTCCGGGATATCTGTAGACTGGAGAGATAAGCACATGGCAGCGGCGCGTCGCGGAGATGACAAATCGTGTAGGTGAGCTGGAGGAGAATCTTGCCAAGACGCAAAAGGAACTGCTGAAGGCGCAGGACGTGAACTCGAAGCTACAACGCGATCTACGTGAGAATGTCGCACAAAAGGAGGATCAGGAGGAGCGTATCGCAACGCTGGAGAAGCGCTACCTGAGCGCCCAGCGCGAGTCCACGTCGCTCCACGATCTGAACGAGAAACTGGAGCAGGAATTGCAGCACAAGGAAGCCCAACTCAAGGTAAGCCCATTATACATCTCCTAATTCATTAATTTCGTGCGAGGAAATCCTTGGTCATTTCCGAACGATTAATCATAGTTTACTGCGAAATGATTCATGGACGTGTGGATTTTTTGCAGCTGCAAGAAGAAAAGATTGCTGCGATTCAGGAGAAGTTGGAGTTGGCAGAGCAGAAACTCGCACAGTATTCGAAGATGCCGGAGATGGAGGAGCAGCTGAAGGCGCGTATGGAGGCGCTGACGCAGGTGAGAAACCAGGTACGCGGTCCAAGCTCACTTATTCTACTAATTCTATAGATATTTCTAGTTCTATTATTTTCAATGTGCATTTTGCAGACGTATCTCCCACGTTTTTTTCAATATCTATACTTCTTTTAAAGTGAATGTATATAACTTTAATCCGGGCACACTTTCAGAGTCTTCGTATGTTCCTTTTTTTTGGCTTTTTAACTTAGGGGACCATCGCTGGACTTCGCGCACGATGAACTCCAGTCTTGGAACCGAGAGTTAAAAGCATCTAAATTCAAAAGAGGAATCTACTTGAACCTAAAGTTTTTCACTCACTCTTTTTGATGGATTTTTACACTTAAATTTTAATTTTAATAATAGATCTAAACTTAATGACACCACCAAACAATTTGGCGTCTCTTAATAGAGATTTACAATAGACTGTTAATACAGCTTTTGATGTTAGTTATAGAAGTAGTGTCTAATAAAATACTAAATAATTGAAAATGATAGAATTTGAATGTGAGCCTAGGAGCCAGTATCTGAGAATTCAGCATGTATCAGTGTCTTCAGTATCTTCTAAGAACGGTTATCTCACAGAAAATTATTATTCGCACCGCTCAAAGCTATCTTATCCAATAATTTTCTGTCGTACAAACCGTAGTAGCATTTTTGTTTGATGGTAGGTCGAGTTCATCTTTGCTTGATAAGATCTCCTTCCGCTTTTCGCAGGCCCAAGAACGTCACGGTTCTGCCGAGGATCGAATCCAAAGACTCGAAGCCACTTTGGAGGAGAAAAACGCGGAACTCGTTCGCCTTAACCAAAGACTCAAGATGAATGAGGACCACAATACGCGGCTGTCGACAACAGTGGACAAGTTGCTGAGTGAATCCAACGAGAGGCTGCAGGTGCATCTGAAGGAACGCATGCACGCGTTGGAGGAGAAGAACGGTCTCACCGCCGAGTTGGAAAAGACGCGCAAGTACATGGAGGAGACCGAGATGCAGAAGGCTGAGATTATGAAGGAGCTGGGCAAGTCGCGGTTGGAAATCGACAACGTGAAGAGGCAAATGTTACAACAAGAGATTGCTTACAACATTCAACAGACGGATGCGCTCACGCGTAGTCTATCCCCGAATGCAGTCGTTGATCCGGCGTCGTTTTCGCGCAGTGCTAGTCATTCCAGTTTTGATACCCATTCGCTGCCGCGACGAACGAACAAGACTCGGACGCCGATTGACGATGATCCCAATAAGATCGCGTTTGCAGCGCGATCAATGACTGAGCAGGAGTGGGAAAAACTGCAGCAGGCACATGTCCTCGCAAATGTTCAGCAGGCCTTTGATGTTTCCAGTGATGCCGAATGCGATGATAACGAGAGTCTCTTCAGCACCGCGGATATTCTGTCTCCATCGGGACACACAGACGCACAGACCTTGGCCATGATGTTGCAGGAGCAATTGGACGCCATAAATAATGAGATTAGGTTGATTCAGGAGGAAAAGCAAACTACTGAGGCGCGTGCCGAGGAGTTGGAGTCACGTGTTGGCAGTATGGAACACATGAATCTTCTCGCTCGGGGACGCAGCTTGGAACGCCAAAGTCCTCCAGTCAGTGGAAGATCCACACCGAAAAGTCACCATTCACCGCAGAGGGATTACATGCATAAGTATCACACGGTAAGCCAGCATTCTTTACTAGATACCTATACTTTGTGACTAGTTGACTAAAGTGTGTTTGGTGTTTGACTATCATCTACTTTCTTCTACATTGAACACAAAAAATCATATCATTCTGCGGCTTGTGTTGATCTCTGATCTAATGTGGGAACTCTTCGGGTCTCTCTTCTAATCGTTGTTTAAAAAGGCCCCGGCCTCGATGTCACCAGCGCATTTGCATCAGTATCATAGCATCATGAGTCCAGGCGCCTTATCCGAGTCGCTGCCGAACAGCCAGGTTTGTCACTGTTGTCACTGAACACACCTTCAACCAATACCTCCAGAGTCTAAGCAATTTCGTCCAACTGTTTCAAATTGCGCTGAAATGCAGCAGGAATGGCAGTAATAAACTTGCAGCTTGAACAACATTAAGACACGATACACTATATCATCTATCATTGTAAACATTAAACACGATCAAACACTAACGCCGCATGCAGTCTTTGTCTGTTCTTCTGAATAAATTGCCTCTGCGTGCCTTTTTGGTGCTTCCTCAACCTTATTCGATTGTGTGGTGGTTAATAAAATTAACTAAGCTTCCCATGCAGCTGCAATTGGCACCCATCAGCGCCGAGATGTCGCGGGAGGACATGCTAATGGGCGACAGCAGCAGCGGAGGTGGCGCGTCCCCATTGACGGCGCGGTCCATGCGTTTGGAGAGGGTCGCACAAGCTCTGGCGCACAGTCAAGAAGAATTGAGAAGGTACGTTCAGTCATCCATGTTTCCAATCAATGTCTGCTAATCTTTCAACCCTCATATTAACCGACTTTTGACCATATTTAGACGAACCGGTGCTGGCGGATTTCCTACAGGCGTTGCAACATACAGGTCAATGTTTTACCAATTCGAATTTTGTTGTTTTCTTTTTTTTTGACACGGCATTGATTCCGTTGCACTTTGACTATTCTCAAATTATCCATGTACATTGAATAATTTGGTATGGTCGATTTTTGGTTCTTTAAGTATGGGGTTCTTAGTTTGACCGTACAAATTAGTACCTTGCCATATCATGTCTACGTGATTTGATCTGTAAACATTTGTACATAGAAATTGCATGCGTTTCTTCAGTTTGTGATCTCCTTTCTCCTACTGCCGCTTTTGGGTTCTGGGTTTATCTGTACGCTTGTTAGAGATTAGCTTAGAGTAGAAGAAGTGTGTTTAGGCCGGGCCAGACACCCCCATCACCATTATCCTCTCGTCATAGCAGTCAGGAGAGTCTGCATAAAAACGCCATGGTCGGAATGCCCAGGGACGCGTCTGCAGCGGCGGTAGCGGCAGCAGCAGCGGCAGCTCAGAAGAAGAAAGGCATTAAGTCATCGTTGGGTAGATTCTTCAGTAAAAAGGATAAGGTATTTGTTGTCGTTGTAAATGTCCCTTGACTTCAACTAACGGAAGCATTTTTTGTGTTGGTTCGCCAGGTCAAAGGCAAAGAAATCAGCGAAAGCAATCTTAGTCTTAGCCAAGCCGGCATTGGTCTCGCGGATGGCGAACTTAGTGATTCAATGAGCATATCAGGCAAATTAGGACAAATGGGACAGAAGGGCGTCGTTGGGCCTGGAGCGGGCGAATTCGATCGACGGCAGAAAAAGAAGTACGAGTATAACACGCGCGGTGGTAGCCAAACGCCATCGGTCTTATCGCATGACTCTTTCAGGGAGCGCGACTACCGCCACGAGTTGCTCGCGGAGGCGATGAAGGCGGGCACGCCGTTTGCGCTGTGGAACGGGCCGACGATTGTCGCATGGCTTGAGCTGTGGGTTGGCATGCCGGCGTGGTACGTGGCAGCGTGTCGCGCGAACGTGAAGTCGGGTGCAATCATGAGCGCGCTCAGCGACACAGAGATTCAGCGCGAAATCGGCATCAGCAATCCGCTTCATCGACTGAAGTTGCGGCTAGCTATTCAGGAAATGGTCTCGTTGACATCGCCCAGTGCGCCAAAGACATCGCGTACTACCTTGGCGTTTGGAGACATGAACCACGAGTGGATCGGGAATGCATGGTTACCTGCCCTTGGCTTACCACAGTACAGAACCACTTTCATGGAGTGTCTGGTCGACGCGAGAATGTTGGACCATCTCAATAAGAAGGACTTGCGTGGGCAGCTTAAAATGGTCGATAGTTTTCATAGGTACATTATTTGAAAAATTTCAAGTTTCCTCTTATCATTTTAAAACTTATTTCAGGACAAGTCTTCAATTTGGTATTCAATGTTTGAAGAGGATTAACTACGATAGACATGCACTTGAAGATAGAAGAAAAAATTCCGAGAACACTATTTGTGATGTATTAGTATGGAGTAATGAGAGAATTATTAGATGGGTGTCTTCAATAGGTTTAAAGGTAAGGGCAAATTTCGGACCATATCAAATGATACCACATTTATCTTTTTTGCCTTGTATTTCAGGAATATGGTAACAATTTGTTGGAGTCCGGATTGCATGGAGCTTTGCTGGCCTTAGATGAGAACTTTGATGCCAACAGTATGGCACTTGCATTACAGATTCCAACTCAAAATACACAGGTAAGTAGCAACCATTTCCTTTCCCCCAATATTTTTCTGCTTCCATAACAAAATGCCTCGTTTCTATTTGAATTTCAGGCAAGGCAGGTACTCGAAGTGGAATTTAACAATCTGCTGCGCATTGCCAGAGGTGGCACATCGCATTCGGACGACTTGAGTCGCTGCTCCTGATCTGGCCAAATGACCGGCAGCCAGCCAGCAGCAAACCAGTAGTGCTCTACCTCCCTCTCGTCGCCGTTCCATTCCAGAGCTTCGACAAGAGCTTTATAATACAATTTTACCACACACATCCCAACACAACACGAAACTTACACCCACTCCTTAACCGAACACACAAAAACCTAGAAATTATAATAAGTGTATAAGAAGGCTAGAACTACAAGGATGACCAACCGAAACCCATGATACACAGAAACCCGAATCATTCATTTCTTGGATTTCATTCCTGCACCCAATATTTGACACTTTTCTGGGAATGACATGGACATGTAAAGTGAACAATCCTCAGTCGAAAGTACTAAACGGATGGGAATGAAGTCAACCAAATGAACTGTCGTAATGGATATACTTGTATCGTAACTATTGATATCGTGTACATTCGAAAAATTGTTGTTGTTCTTTGTTGGGGTTTGTTAGGGCAGCGCCGAGTCAGTATTAAACACGCGTGTGCCTGCTGCCTGCTTTGTAGACACATACACACATACACACGATTTACGTTTGTATCAGTATCAGATATATTCCGGCGTTATTAGCGCAATGTCTCATTTTTTGATATCACACATTGAATAAGGGTGCATGTATAGAATACGGATTCTTCCGCGTGTAAGTAAGATGCAAGTTTCGGTTTTAATTCCAATTTGATATAAGTTCTGGGAATGTGAGGAGACGACCTGGTACCATTCCCATGGTACCCACTTTTGCGTTGCAGATGGATGCGAATTGTGGCGCGAAATGCAAAAACTACCACTACAGTAATTAAATTATGTAATTAGCGAGCAAACGTATTGTATACACATTGCTAATATTGCTATATAAGTCAACCCCCCCCCTAACAAACAAGAAACATACCATTTTTGAAGCATTGTTACAAACAAAATATTAAATGATAATAAAATGTTAATGGACGATCTCTGTATATATTATACAGATACAAGGTTTTTTATCTAAGTTTTGATACACATATTCGTATTATGATTTATATAACGTTATTTATTTTCTTGATTTCTTTTCGAATGTTTTTGATTCGTAATGTGATGGCGAATACTATGACAAATACTAACTAAATGGGCGAAGAAACGAACTAACCTACGGGAAAAGGCGCGGAACATAATGTTAATTGTAATGCTTATTAAATCAGATACGAAAGAAATGGAAACTCATAAGTAAAACTAAAAGTACATTACCACATAAACCTAACATATACATAAAGAACCTTGTTATTGATTGCGATGCCCGAGTGTGTATACTCTGGTAAGGATTGTCATTACTCGTAATTGATCTAATAATAGTGTTAATTTATGTACATTGTATTATACATAAATATAAACGATGAGACTCGATCATTAAGTAAATGATAACTATGTTGCTTTCTATAACCTGGGCAAAGAGTTCCCGATAATATGGAATAAATTACACAAATTCAAATGTATTCGGTTGTTTTAAAGGATATAAGACTAAATTAATCAAACTTTTTTGTTTGTAAATTTGTTAGTGTTAACGTTTCTTTAAAATTGTTCTTATTTTATAGTTTTATCAGTATTAAGTATAGTGTGATAGGATCATGTTGCCAATGCTTTCCACAGAAGAAGTCCCAAAATCGAACCCAGGCGAGGATGATCACATTTTTCATACCACATTGGTCAATACCTCCCTTTTCTGCATACATGGACGTCGAACATTGTACTACAGTGTTTCTCCTAATAATCTATAACGTATAATTAATTCTCGTGAATTTGAATGGTTTTAAATGGGATAGTTCGAACACTATTGGTGAGGATGCTTGCGTGTTCGGACGATTGTGTTATTAGCTAGGGACTATGTGCATATGCAGGGAGGTCTCAAAAGTTCATGGATGGAAGGGACATGATTGTGAATGTGAACAAAACTAAGAGGATGGAGTATAGAAGACCGTCTGGAAGAAGCAGTGATAAGTAAGAACTGAAGAAAGACGAAGTATTTAAATGACTAGGCTTCCAGTTTGAGTCGTCGGGTGTAATGAAAGACCGCGTGGTATGGGTGTAAAGGTAGGCAAGGTGTGCATGGGAAAGTATAAAGGGAAAATGGGGGAGTATGTGAGCAGGAAATTAAAGTATAGAAATAAAAATGTAGGATGCTTGTGTGAAGCCGATTTTGCTATAGGTGGTGGAAGTATGGGGATTGGGTGAATGTGAGATATTGGAACTGGAGTAGACCTGATTCCTGAAAAACATATTTGGTTTGGGGAGATCCACTTCGAACTATATAGTTCTTCAGGAGACAGGAAGGCTTAGTATGAAAGTGAAACTCTCCGAGTTGGCGATCAGGCGGTTGTGGCAAGAGCGGGGAGCAATTGAGGGCGTGGTGAGGGAGAGAGGAAGAGGAAGAGAAGAACAGATAAACGAAACTGGATCGTTCTCAGGTCCTAAAATCCATCATTCCAGAGGATCCATGGTTGCATATATAGTAAAATTCGGGGAGGGGGAAGGCAAAACAAGGAAGAACTGATTGACTTAATCCTGGAACCACCATCTAAACGTTAATATAATAAGAGCATTGTGTTATGTTCATTGACGTATATTAAATGACTACTAACAACGCGATTTTTTGCTTTTATGCTTTTGTTTCCGATATTGAAAACATCACTCCTTCGACAAAGCATTAATTTATTTGAATTTCATTTAAATATACATGCGCAATTCATAGATACAAAATTTGTCTCATTTTTATCACCACTCTTATTGCATTGCACATGCTTTATGAGTTTTATATTCTATGGAAATAAAATGTACATATATTATCTTGCCTGCCATTTTGAATTACACGCGCAAGCTTGAATCGCCGGATAGTCATGCGCAAATGAAGAGTCGACCACGTGACAATAAATTGTATGTCTTCTTGCGAACCGATGACTCTAGGAAGTTTTAATCACTAAGCCACTGATAATGTCATAAGCTAAGTTTACAATATTTCATGTTTTGGGACGTTTTGAGTGCAATTTTCCCTATTTTTTATGTATGACGCCAAGTTGTTTAGTCTATTCCTAAGTTTATACATTATTTCGGTAAAGTGAAGGAATTCGTCACACTTTAATAATCTCTGGGCCATTAAGAATTAAATATACGAATACGACAAACCCAAGATGCCCAAAGATTGAAGTGGTTGGCGCGACGGGCTGGCGCCTTCCATACGTCTGGTTTTTGTCACCCTTTCCAGGTGGTCCATGTGCGAGGGTACCATATGTTTGGCGAATATATAGGCTCGCCTAGATACATCCAGAGATCGGACACACCCGCAGAGAGAGAGATAGAGAGAGAGTAGGACAGGGTGTTCCTGCATGCATAGCAATGCGCTGGTGAGGGAGGGATCAGCCTCACCACCTGGTTATAAGAGTATTTACAAAATAAAATCAGCTGTTATCCGAACGCCGAATAAGTTACTTCACATCATCTTTACCTTCCCTAACGCGCAACACAGGCAGCTGCCGCCGACCTGATTTCCGCCGATTCTGGACGTTTAAGGACTGTATGAGGGCCCCGTGCATTCACCGGGCTATCGACAAAGGGTCGCCACTCAGTACACGTCCCCTTTCTCTTCCGTCGCAAATACATCACTGATCAGAACCCGGTGCGTTCACCGTGCCATCATCCAGGGCCGCCGACGTTGGTTCACGACAGTACTGGATGTACCTTACCACTTGTGGGATGTATATTCTCCCTTCATGATCGACTTGAGGAATCTTAGAAAATCATTGTTTCATTATTCATATTTTTAACAAATGTTAGCATTTAGGTGTGTTCCACAGGTAGGGCACAGGTATTGCACAAAATATACTGATGTAATATAAAGCACAAATATAAAAATTGGAGTGCCATTATCATCACATGTTTGTTCGCGATAACATAGACTCTCAAATACATGCGTAACTAGTCAAATATTAATTACAATATGCCTCAATATCTATATGAATTATTGAGAAATCCTTATCATTACCAAACATATTTGCGTTGCAAATGTTTGGATAACCCAGTTTCGCATATAAATACCTGTAAAAAGGTGATCCTGTATAGTTGTCAATTTTTTTCAACATGAAATATATAATCTTAGCAGTTGTATCCTACCTTGCGCTAGCCAAGGGTCAAAATTTATTTGAAAAAGGCATCACCTCAGCAAATACTTATAATGATTTGCTACAAACAGCAGTTGGCGAAGAAACTAATGTCAACACTCAACTATCAAACATGGTGAATACACTTGGGGAAGTTGTCGGTGTTATGATTGCCGACGCCAAAAAACTAATCACCAAGATGCAAAATGGACCAGCCGCCTGTAATCAAGCCGACAAAATCAGCGCCTTTCTACAGGACAACAAGGACCACTTCGAAAGTCTTCAAAATCGCGACGTCAACAAGTATGTAACTCCCGCAATCACATCTGTGTTCGAAAACATTCGCGCAAATGAAGCAGCAATCCGTACTGCAATCTCGGAATGTGGAGTTCCATGTGAAGTCGACAGTGCTAAGCTGGAGTCATTGAAAAAGCCAATGATCGCTGCAAGGAAAAAGGTGTTTGCCACTATTAACGCTCTTCAGGGTGTTCTCTATGCTGGTGTATTGAAAGATAATCAAATTTTCGTGAAATACACGCTCGAATATAATAAATGTATACGTCAGTAAAATCAATTTTCAATTTTGTTAAATTGTTCTGCCTGGAATTCAAATACAGATATAATCATCAAATTTCGTTCTTTTTTTTTCTTGAATTTGTCTCAATAATCATACATCAATAAATTCATATATTAAAAAAATGGCATCATATCTATTGATACTTAACCTGCGCCTCCCTAACTTCTTCCTGCAGTCGACCATACTTCTCCTGCAGAGTCTTCTCCCTGTCAACTTGTCGTTGCACATCCTCAGTGAGCGAAGCAATTCTTCTTGGCAACGCCTGCTCTTCCTGCGCCTGCAGGTGCCGAAAAGTCGTCAGTTCCCACGTAGATTGATCAGCTTGCTCGTACAATTCTCCGAGTTGCTTGATCAATGTCTGAGCACGCGTTTGATAGCCCCCTGTGAGGATCCTTAACTTTTTCTCCATTTTCGCGGCACGTTTAGCCTCCCTACTCATATGATTCCGATTCTGTTCCAGGCGTTTTTCAGCTGACTCTAAACGATCCTTTTTGGAAGCCAAATTAGCACGAGTGTATCGGTTTTGATTTGGTAAAAATAGGACCTGGGAAAGGCATTCCTCCCAAACTGTAGTATATGCTTCCATGGAAAGATCCCCATGATTCATCCCTTGCTTCACGACATCCATTTCGCGTTGCAGCATTAACTTTGCTTCATCCACTTCGTCTTTGCCGTAGTCAACATAGGGATTTTGTTCTAAAAATGCTAGAAGTTGAACCTGAGCTTGGTTATTTCGCTTTGGAGCTGCGTTCATGACGACTGGATTCTGAAGTTGATCGTAATGCAACATTGTAACCATTTCTTTCTTGATCAATTCTTCGGCTTTTTGAAGTTCTGTCAGGGAATGACTTTCATTGGCTGGTCTGAGAACAGACGTATTAGCTTCAGCAGGACGTGGAAACGACCGTTGTATAACTTGTGAGCGTAACGCCAATTCAGCAGCCAATCGTTTACGTTCTTCTTCAAGATGACGCTCATCAACATCCGCCTGATCTTCAACCATTTCTTCCTGCACTTCTTCAACACGAGTTTCCTCTTGCTCAGGAACTACAATCTCATAGTCATTTTTCGGTTGTGGAAGTGTCGACAAACCCATTCTAAGTTGTTCTTTAACAGATTTTTGATGGGAAGCAGTCATTGGTGTCATTCCTTCGACGATAGCATCTTCAGTGTTAATATTCAATTTGTCCCTAATCGGTGTTGGGGTACTCTGTAACCCTGTGGGGACGACAGCTCCAGACTTCGGAGTCATGAAACTAGAACTAGGAGTAGCACCGCCATCACTTCTAGAACTTCGAAAAGGTGTAGCCAAGACCGTATTAGGAGTAGCCACGGTCAAACTTTGAGGCATCACACCACCAAAGTCTGGATTATGCAATGGAGTATTTAGACCACCTTTCAGAGGTGTGTCCACATGTGTTAACGCCATCATATTCTGAGCTTCTTGTAAGATTCGATCACTCTGTGGAGCTGGAGTTCTAGGTGTAGCCGCAATCTGTGGAGTAATCGAGTAATCATTCAACAAAGTATCCGTAGTCTCGGCACCTCCTTCCAAAGCAACTTCCCGAGCGACCTCACTTGCTCTTCCCAGTTTGACGACTTGTTGTAGCTCTTGATCGGAGATCTGCGGTGAAGGCAGAACAAGTTTTGATCTCTTCCTCGCAGGCTCTTCGTTTTGAAGCATCGCTAATGGAATATCGTTCTCCTTACGTTGTTTGAGCTTCTCTTTATCCTTCTTACGTTCACGTTCTTCAATCTCACAACGAAGTTCACCATCGAGGTTTTGTTGGCGCAATTTTTGGAAGTCCGGGGCAGTTGGATCAATGTGCTCCGTCGAGGTATCATAGAAACCAACTGCTGGGCGCTTCTCGAACGGAATTTCGGCGTTGTAATCGACGCCACGCTTTTTCTTGCGCCGTGGATTGACTTCTATACCAGCTGCACGTAATTCTCTGCGTTTTTGCAGGGCAGCAAGACGACGTGCTTCCTCAAGTTGCTTCTCCCTAGCTTTTCGCTTGGCTTTCTTTCCTTGAGTGTTGGCTAACCTGGCTCTGGCTTCAGACAACATCTCCAATTCTAAAGAGTTGAAAATATAAATGAAACATTTGAATAAATGTAGGAACATTTTGAAAATTTATTAAACAACCAACGATTCTCGCTTTTATAGAATCTTACCATCTTCGTCCATGTCCTTAGGATCAGGCCTGGCAGGTTTGGTCTCTGGATTCGGATCAATTTCTCCAGGTTTAAGTTTTCTTGGATCATCTGCAGCATCCTCGCCTTCCTCTTTCTTCTGAGCCTGATCCCTAAAAAGTTCAGCTTGCACTTGCCCCAATTTTGCACTTACACTCAACAATAAATACTTACAATAAATATTCATATCTTTCAAGACATTGAGCAGCCGTTCTTCCAATTATAGGAGCGATGGTCCTCCACTGAGTTGGCATCAGCTTGGCCAAGTGCAGTAACTTTTCATCTTCCTCTCGACTCCACTCCGTTTTCTTGATGCTGGGGTCGAGCCATTCAAACCACCTGGCTTTGCACTGTTTAGCTGATTTGCGATGCAGGAGTGAAGCAATTCGAGACCATTGATTTTTGCCATATTTCATTACAGCCGCTTTAAGAATTTCATCCTAGGCAGACGGGTTAGTTTATTGAAAGAGAAACAAGGAGATCACTTTTACACATTAATAAAGTCGTAACTTACTTCTGTGTTGCGCCAAACTCCTCCTTTTATCATAATTCGCGGCATGGTGGCTTCTTTTCTTCACTAATAACTTTGATAAATCGTAGGTATTTATTGTTAATGAACAATGTTACAATTTACGCGTACAAAACGTTTGGATGCTTGTTAACCTCAAAAATCGTGTTTGACGTTAAACGCCGATATTGCACAAGTGTGACATCTGTGAATGAGCTACCAAAAGTATTTGCTTAAATTACTGTTTAGGTCTTTTTAGCTAATTTGATGTATTAGGTAGTGATGTTTTGTATTACTTCTTTATATCTTTATTAAATTCAATTTTGGACCGGTTTCGGTGTTTTTATTACACCATCCTCAGCAAACTACAACATAAGGTACATAGTAGGATTTTTGTTATGTTTACATTCATTTTAAGTTAACTTAACTTAAGAAATAATACATAACATCACTACCTATTATCTCAACTTTATATAGGCATCAACAATCATATAATTTGATGTAGTTTGGATTTCATAAGTTAAATAAGACGCAGAACTTTCTATTTTCACATTTTCTTGGCTATTTTGATCTACGTACACTTTCATATGGAATGAAAGTCTACTTAAAAACATCTTTATACAATTTTTATTTTTTCTCAAAAACTCGTAGAAAGTACTATTTACAATACAATACACTACAATACAAAATAATAGACATGTTAGTAAACGGTGGAATTACACAGTATAAGCAACCCAAATATCAACGCATACGACGACGTCCGATGACAACCGAGACAGGAGACGACATTTGTCAACACGAACATCGTCGAGGGTTGCCGATATTCAATTTCAAACCTCAAGGTCTTTTCGGAGAACTTATTGTAACGCTACTAGCGAGATCGCGAATGAAAGGCATTTTCTTGGACGCTGACAGTCTGTCCGCCAACCGACGTGGTTAATCTTAGTTAGTTCGACAGTCTTAATCATGAATTTTCTCTCGCTGATAGTGCCGCGAAGTTTAAATTATTAAAGTCTAACATTTATATCATTTCATCACTTACCTCAATTTTCAATCAACTTATTACTTGGAAAAATCAACTCTCTTTAGCTCATATTTATCAAATTACATTCACTTATATATAATAGAAATAGAAATAAAAATAGACATTGCAATTCAATTTTTATCTAAATGTTATTTTCGTCTCAACAACAAATTACAAAAATTTAAAGTAAAATCTGTATACAATTTTACCCTAAATGTTTCTTTTCGGTTCCCATTATTTGCGCTGCACTTTTTCGAGAATTTCACACCCCAAATTAATGAACACCATCAAGTAATCGCCATTTCAGAAGTAAAAATGCAACACAAATACATTCGCTCGATGTCTTTACATACATATCTTAGGGGTCAACTTAACTAGGCGTTATTTGTAATCTGATTAATTTACAATATTTCTTGCAAGTAGAACAGCAACGTCTGTGATTTTTTGGTGCGACGCGCTGCTCTCTAAAACGCTGTATTGTCTTATCACACACTTGTTTTTGTCACTGAATTTGTTCGTTAAATGCGTCTTCATATGTATAATAATTGTCAATCGTTAGTTTCTTTCATGTATCTTTTTTATAGTTTTAATACTTAATGTTAGTGTTTTCATATCAGTTCTGCGACAAATTCAGATTTGTCGAGTGCGCCGTTGGAGGTAGCCTTGAAACGGCTGCGGTTGAACGTATTGAAGTCCTCGTTAGAGCTGCTGTGTGCTGTCTCGGGGACTTGGAACGTTGAACCTTGGAAGCCCATAGCTGCTTCGTAATACTAGATATATCCAAATAAATTACATTCTCTTAGGTACCATATGTGCAATTAGTTAGGGCGCCGGAACAATGGCGAAGTGATACAACGGTTCAATGGGCATTCAAAGACTGTAGCATTCAAGGAATTGGGCATTGGTCATTCTAAAATATTTTGATACATACGTTTGGTGATCCACGTAAAGTACTACTATTGGAGTGCTGAGGAACACCGGACAGGGTAGCGTAATCAGCAAATTCATCCGCCATTGATAATGTCGCCATATGGACAGATCCGCGACGATTTGGATGTTGTATTGTAGCATACGTATTATCATCCTATAATGCAAAATATTGAAAAATACAAGTACCTTGACTTAGGATATCTTCTATCCAAAGACAAAATTGTTTTATCTGAGAAAATTATTTGTATACTAACCGGTATAAATTCATCAGAACTCCTTCGGTGATTCATACTCTCCGGTTCATTGAAGACCTGCATAGTTAGTTCTTGCTCCTCGTAGATTTTAAGTTTCCTAAAAATCATTAATTGATTAAGGATTATATGGAAAAAAAGAGGAGGACTTACTGTTCAATCCATAAAGGATTTTCTGTTGTGTTTAAGTCGTCTATGATCGCCTTCTTAATCAACGCATCCTTCTTCTTAAGATTGGGCGCGATTGTCCAATGGCGCAGACAACAACAGACCACCGTGAAAGTCACTATGCCGACGATAAGAACGATAAGCAGTGCAATAAGTGCGGCCAAAGCTGGATCGAACGCGTCCTCCTTCTCAGTCGCAAAGGCGGGCACGACGTTTTCGATGGCAAAACCAGCATAATAGTCTTTCAGAAAGTCGTACTTCGAGTCGATGGTCTTCAGAACTTCAGGAACAGGGATTATGGAATGTGTCCGTGGATCAACAACTAGAATATACATATCGCTCCTGAAAATAAAGTCATAAAAATAAAACCTTCTTTATAAGTATTTGGTTTATTTGGAATTACCATTCTTCATTTTTCTTGCCCATGTCATCGGTATGAAAACGAATCTCGTCTACGATAACTCGACTCTCGGTGGCATTACTCAACTCAGCAACGATTTCATCCTTCTCCCGCAGAACCTCATCGACCGGCCGCGATAATATAATCCGATTTAACTGATTCGGCTCGAAGATCCAAACGTGTACCTTGGTCACGCTCTCGCGCTCCGGGAACGCGCTCTCCCTGGCGACCACGTCGACGATGAACCGATGCTGATTGTTCTCGGCGAGATAAGTGGCGGTGTTGATCTGACCATGCTGGCTGATATTGAACGGAGACGGTATTATCGAGCCGGAGCTCTTGTCCGAGCCGTATTTGTATAGATTGGACGCCCGGATGTAGTACGTTAGGCTGCCGTTCGTGCCGTAATCCGGGTCCGTTGCGGTCGTGTTGAGGATGAAATTGTTGACTTTGGTCATTGCATTCACGGCCGTGTAGTAGACGTCCTTTTCGAAGTGTGGCGCATTGTCGTTGACGTCACGGATGTAGACCTTCACTTTGGCGATGCTACCGTCGTGCGTGACCTGCTCCTCGGTGAGGTTGTCGCGCTCTTCGATGGTGAGATAGAAGTCGGGGTCATTGTTGGCGAGGATGTACAGATCGTACTCGGCGCGCTCCTCCCGATCGAAAGATCTGTTTGTGTAGAGAGATCCGTCGGACTTGTCGAGGGTGAAAGATCCTTGATCATTGCCGGAGAGAAGGTAGTAGTAGACGCGCGCGTGCTTCCCCTCGTCGCGGTCCAGCGCTCGGACTTGGCCGATCCGTACGCCCGGGGAGTCGTTTTCGGCGATGTAGAACGTGTACGGATTGGTCGTCTTGGAATCGGGGAATTCGGGTCGGTTATCGTCCATGTCCACCAAGAGAATTGTCAAGTAGCAGAGGGTTTCATGCCATTTTGGTTGGCCATGATCGCGTGCCGAAAGGATTAGCTAAAAAGTACAAGTCCATATCTGTTTCAAAAGCGGCACTTTCAATCCACTCTATTTTCTCGGAATTTCAAAGCGCAGATGCAAACAATAATAAATTTACAGATAATTCAAGATTAAACAACAAAGTGTCAATTCCCTAGAGATCAAACTAATTGGACTACAGTGCAAGATTTGCTTTGAAATCTATGCAAACCAAACGAAATGGTTGTAAGATATGTTAGTCTTCAGGCGAGAAACATGCGGGCCAGATGGAAATTGTGAAACGCTTTAGGGATGCTGAAACAGAAATCGATACTCACATCGTATTGGGCACGTTGCTCTCGGTCTAAAGCCACGCGTGTCTTCAACTCGCCGGTATTAGCATCGATAGAAAACTCTGTTGTTTCCTGTGTGATCATGTCGTCAATTTTCAAATGATACGTGATCCTGCCATTCTCCCCCAGGTCTTTATCTGTTGCTTTGACGGTCATTACCAGGAAATCCGGAATAGCATCTGTCTAAATATCGATGATAGAATACGAAATACATAAGATAATAAAACATTTTCTTTGGTAGAACAGATACAGCCGTCAATTATTTAAGTAATTACCTCGGTAACTTCGACAGTGGCATTTGACAAAGCAGGCATAATAAACGAGGGACGGAATTCGTTGACGTTCTGTACGGCGATATTCACGCGCGCTCGATCGGTGAGCGCTCCACCGCCTTCACCATCCCTCGCTTCGATAATTAATTGATAATTGCGGGGGCCGTCGATTAGCGATTTATGCGCGTACAGGATGCCGGTCTCCTCGCCCAACAGGAACACATCTATCCATTGCGAGGAGAGGGTAGACGGAACCGGAAAGAGAACAACGGTTAATTTATCATGGTCGGTCGTAGGTACAATTCGCACAACAAAACTGCGCAAATTTCCCCGGATAAAATGGTTGAATTATTCTATTGTTTCATAGCCCATACAAAATATCATTGTTTCATTTTATAGATAATTTAATTGAGTATACTTCAAACTGTTTGAAAATCATTAATTTGAAAGCGGCCTAAATTGGTGCTGATAAATGGAAGATGATAAAGAAAGTATTATAAGTTACCTTTATCATTCCCTCCAATAATCCGGAAACGAACAACACCGTGTATGCCGACATCCTCATCGGTGGCGTTGATCGTCAACAAAGGCACGGGCGGGTTGAGGCGCACATTCTCCACCACGCTGATGTTGTACGTGCTCTGATTGAATTTCGGCGGGTTGTCGTTAACGTCAAGGATCTCGATGTGGATCGGTACGCTCGCAGAGCGCTTGAGTGTACCGGGCGCATTATCCGACGCGACCACTTGTATCGTCGTCTCGTGGACGGCCTCGTGGTCGAGGAATTCCGCATCTGCTACGTGGATCTCGCCCGTCTTCGGATCGATGCGGAAGTGCTGGCTATGACCGCCAATGAGCGCGTACGTGACATCGCCGAAAACGCCGGTGTCCGCGTCCACCGCCTTCACGGTGAGCACGTGCGCGTCCTTACCGAGATTCTCCTCTACACTGACGTTGTACGCGTCGACCGGAAAAACGGGGTCGTTATCGTTCACGTTTATCACCGACACGAGCACCGTCGCGGACGCATTCAGCTGCGGAAAGCCGGAGTCATAGGCCACAATCGTAAAGTTCAACTTTTCGGTTTCCTCAAAATCGATCTTTTTCCGGATTTGAACGATCCCGGTGCCGTTATTCACCGAGAAGTACTCACTGGGAGGGACAATATCGTAACCGGAGATCTCAGAGTCCTCATCAAAGGCATTATACGTAGCTACAATCGTCCCCACTGGTTGTTCCTCTTTCAATTCTAAGGTATAGAATGGGAAGTCCAGTGTCCAAGGGGGTGTAAACATCGGAGGAGAATCATTTACATCCGTTATTGTTATGATCAGCATACCTTCGCCCTGCTGGATTGTGGATGCAGTAATATCCGTTACGAGAACTGTGATCCTAACAACTGCAGCAATATCACGAATTAAGGGATTGACTACTGTTACACGTCCTGTATTTCTATCCACCGAAAAGAAAGCTTTAAAATCATCTCTGTGCAAAACTTGATGTCCATGTTTATCCAACGCAGTTATGGGCTCGGTTGCCGCAAAATTCAACGCTTCAGAATTATTAACATCCGGATCTAAAGCGATTAAGGAATGAACATGAGTCCCAACCGGGGCATCTTCCAAAACTTCTGCTTTCTGAGTTGTCGGCACAAAATATGGCATTTTATCATTTGTGTTAATCACGTTTATGGTTAACGTCGTAGTACCAGAAAGAGTGGGGGTACCCTTATCGTCTGCTATTACTTCAATAGTATATGTGTTTCGACGATCATAGTCTAACTTGTTAGCGATGGTCACGGCTCCGGTTTCAGAGTTTATTGTGAAATCATCAAAGTGTCCCTTAGAGAGTCTATAAATTAACTCCGCATTTATACCCGTATCTGCGTCCGTTGCATTTAAAACGGAAACTTCATTTCCAACTGGGACATCCTCCTTGATAGATACTAGATAGTTGTCTTTTTCAAAAATTGGAGGGTTGTTGTTGATGTCACGAATGTTGATTTCAACCTGGGCGCTTGCGGTAAACTTCCCATCACTTGCCTGTTAAAATACAAATATTAAATGATTTTCTATACCTTTCATATCCTAGTTTACCTCAATTGTGAGTAAAATGTTGGAGGTGTGTGTGTCGTTACTAAGATCAAGACCTCCTGCTTTTGCGATCCTAATTTTCCCGGTGTTTGAGTCCATAAAGAATATCCTGTCTGGATCACCCGCAATTAATGAATACGTTATGTGAGAAGTTTTATCCTTATCACTGGCCGAAATAATTAACTCCGGATCAAACCTAGTTGCACCTTCATCAACGAAGACTTTGTAAATGGATTGGCTAAACATAGGAGGGTTGTCATTGTTATCAGTTAGTGAGATCCTGAGAGGCACTATAGAGGTTTGCCCCATTCCATCATCATCCGCAGCCCGAAAGGAGAGTAGATATTCTGATTTCTCTTCAAAGTCCAGACAACCCATTTCCCCCGGGTGCACACATGGTGCGACCGTTATGGTTCCAGTCCGATTATTCACGCTGAACCGTTCTGCTCCATTGCCAACCAGGGAGTACACAATTCCATTCTCACCGAAGCGGCCACTATCGCGATCCCGCGCTGTAATAGTGGTAACGAGGGTACCAGGAGTAGCTACTTCGGAAACCACTGCTGCATAACTGTCCTGATCAAAAGCGGGCGCATTGTCATTCGCATCCGTTACAGTTATCGTCAGCGTTGCAGTCGAAGACAATTGCTCGACGGTATGGAGTTCCTTCGCCACAACTAGTATAAGAAACTTCCTTTGGTTGAGGTTTTCGTAGTCGAGGGAGCTGTTCACAACACGAATCGTAACTGGGGTCGATCCTCGAGCAGTAGCTGGTTCGATTGCAAATGCATTTGAGATGTCGTCCAACGATAGGGCGAATTCGGAGTTGCGATCCTTATTTGGGGAAAGAATTGATTTCCAATTAGATGCATTAACGTATTTTTGGTATTATTAAAAAGAAAATGGTTCTCCTAATCGTTTGCACGTGTTACAAACAAATAAGAAAAAGATGGGCGTGAGCGATAAGTTATGACTTACAACATCTGGATCGTGAACGGTCATATCCAGATTCGGGAGTGGGGCCCCTTCAGCGATGTTTTCCGGTATCTCGACGTGATAGTCGCGTTTATTGAACGTGGGTGGCTCGTCGTTAACGTCTTTTATCGTTATCGTTGCTGTAGCTGTGCTGGTCGTCGATGGGTCGTTGCCTTTTTGTCCGTCGATTAATTCTCTTGCCTTTATTAGAAAATTCATTTTTCATTTCAAAACAATTTTTATAAATCGACCAGCCATTTAGCGACCAGCTTTTGTGCACATATTTTGGCATGTTATCTTGTAAAATACTTAAATTATTATGTAAAACTTTAAGGGATCCGTGAGAAGGTTGTAAATCACCGAAATTGAGAGTTTAATCAACCGATAACGTTTTCAACCCCGGTGCGTTAATTCCAAAGGTAGAGGTAGAAGTTTTCTTTTTAGGGTCGATCGTGGTTCGGTTTCTAATTCCACAATTTTCCTTTAAGGGCGAGACGCGGGACACTTAAAATGCATTCATAATTCTTGGAATAATTTTCGGAAACGCTTGTAGCAATCGAAGTAGAAGCGAGAAATTTTCGGGGGTTAATAACTCGAAGTTTGATTACTTTCCGGAGATTCAAGCGACGCCGCGGCGTTTCCAAGAGACTTATTTCTTCACGGCTTCATGATTACCCACAATAAAATAAATAATATAAAACTTACCTTAATTTTAAGAGTCAGCGTACTATTTTCATTCTCTAAAGCTTCTCGATCTAGAGGCTTAGCTGTCCGAAGTTCCCCAGTAGATGAATCCAAGAGAAAATAATTCATGGGATCTGTTAAACATTTAAAAATATCCAGAATAAATCGAAATTGTCCCAAAGTTGAAAATAAAGTTTGTATTTACTGTTGACTAGTTCGTAAACAATTGGCCTGGGATATTGACGATCTCCATCCGTGGCGTGAACAGTCAAAATTAGGGAATTAATGGCTGCATCTTCAAAAATCTCTGCCTCCATCTCCCCTGAGAATTTCGGAGGAGTGTCCTGGACGTCATCTACTCGGACGATCACTTTTGTCGAGTTTGTTAATTCACCATCCTTTTAATAGGAAAGAAATAATTAGTCAGCAGGGTTAAAGTGTTCCCACGCAAAGATATTCCATTTTGTGGGAGTAATGAAAGAAATTAAAATTTTAATTCATTTAATATGTTTCCCTCCAAAAAATAAATTAATGCAATTTGACTCAAATTAGATTCCTTAATAGGTTCAAGGTTCGTACATCGAAAGCCCAAGAGTCAGAGAGGAATAGTCATCCAGGAATGGTAGGAGCAAGGCGGCTCATTGGAAGTTAGAAGGTTCAAGGGTGGGGAATCCGAAGCAAGGAATGAGAGATACTTACAGTTGCCTTAAGTAACATCTCGTACTCGTCGCGCACGGTGTAATTTAATTTCCCGGCGAGCGTGAATACACCTTTATAACTGTTCTGGGACGCCTCCACAGCCTGCAGTTGGAAGAGATCGCACGCCTGTTCGTAGCCGGGGAGATTGATGCACTCGACTTCGATCGTAAGACCACCCGAATCTGGGTCTTCTAATTCTATCTTCCCGAAAACAGTGGATCCTAATATGGCGTCCTCTTTTACTGATATTTCATATGGCACCTAAATATGCAGATTTAATACATGTGGAGTTTCGGTATATGTACGATTGTACTAACGTTGAGAAATAAAGGAGCATTGTCATTCTCGTCGAAAACAATGACAGTGATTGGCACTCGAACGATATTATTACCACCGCGGGGAGCATCTTTCACCTCATCTTCGATGGTGACGTTGAAGTTGAGCGTGTCGTTTACCTGCGAGATAATGGGGGGAAATGTGGTAACTTGACAAGGGGGCAAAGAGGTGACATAAAAGTTCGATAAATACCTCCCTATCCAGGGGTTTTATAAGCGTAACATTGCCATTGACCCGATCCACGCGGAATAGATCCGTGCCTTCCAGGCCGTAGTAAACTGGACCTTCTTCAGGGTCGGTTCCTTCGAGGGTGTAGACGATCGCCCCAACTTGTGTGTTTTCTGATAACGCGAGGTTATCCATGTCCAGGGAGAATGTGGGAGGTAAGTTACCTTTACATACTGAAAAAGAAAGAAATAATGTGTTACCATAAAGTGGCGTGTCATCGACACTAAAGCTACCAACATGACACTTTTTATGTTATTTGATACATGTTCTAAAAAGAAAGTCAGTGTAAGTTCCAAGTCACTCAAACGGCACTAACACCACAAAAACAGAAAGAAAACAGATCGAAGCGTCATTGACATAATGTTATTTGACACTCGGGTGCGTTCTCCCGAAGTTGTCTCGGCCTTTTTGGCAAACGCGACTGTCGATAGTGTTTACCCTCTCTTCGTTTTTCCGTGCCCACGCGCGAGTAACTTCAGTATTTCAGTGTTTGTTGCTTTATTTTCTCGACGTTCGTTGCACTGTACCACTCACTGCCAAAATATCTGTACACCGGGCACAATTCGGTACTAAATTTGTATTCTTAGTTGAATAGTGGAGTCACCCCGGTAATGAATAGACCGGAAGTGGTCGAAATGCCAACAATCTAATCCCGAACCACTCTACAAACCCCTCAAGATAACTAATCGCTTTGTGAATCAAGTAATTTGCAAGCAATTCGAACTTGAATAAACTAGAATAAAATGGTGAAAATTGCACACTGATTTCATGATAAATGCTAGCAATTTTCCCATCCTTGAATTCAAAGCCTTTTTCTAAAATCCTGCTGACTATTGAGATTTTCCTACAAAGTGCCCGATTACAGCCACTTGTGCACGTGCAATTCCTTTTTCCGACTTCCCTCGTTCTTGTAGTCCTTTCCGGATCTGACATGAAAGCCATTTTTCGATATTGCCCACAGCAGCACAGAAATATCAATCAAACAGTGGCTGGGAACAGCGCGGCACGATTAGACGTTACCTGCATTCCACTGACTCCTGTTGTGAATCATGTTCGATCATTTGGAATCACAAGTTATAGCCGGCAACATTTCTCAGATATTTCCCAACCAACCAACAATAGAATCTAAGGTTCCCCATCGGGTTGCTACCCTATTGTGAATGCCGTGTTGTGGAGTTATTGATGTTCTGTGATTTCTTTTATATTAAACTTGATTCATCAAAAGCAGCGCAAAGAAAAACGAAAAATGAAAACGAAGACTAATGGCGGGTATCCGAGGCGATTGCGCTTCCAATATTTCCGTTGTTCTTCGTGTGGTGTTTTCCTACGGCTGCTACCAATTGTGGGACTTCCAATTTCGTTCTATTTCATCGTGGCACGTGTGATTCATTGCGCAACTGTTGGAATGAATCAAAACGAAAACCTTCAAGCTCCTATCTACAAATCGGTAACGGAAAATTTAATTTATTTTCCTGACAATTGCAATAAAAACCAGCGGAAATTGTGCGCAGTCAAGTTAACATCTATCTTTTGAACGGTCCTTAAAGAAACAGAATATATGTTTTGATATATTTTTCCCCAAGATTACTATGTTTCGGGAAGCTTTTATCTCTACCGTAGGAAACAAGAAAGGGGCTTAACAAGCAGCTTTTCGAAAAAGGACTTGGTGCGTCTCTAGACATCTCAATTTAAATCCGACATGGCGATTCGCTAATTCGCACAGCAGTTCCGAAGCGCCAGGCGCAATCTTTCTTCCCAGAGGGTGAGACGACGGACTAAATTTAAGCGCACTTCTCTCTCTGTAGCCTCTGCCATGCAGCGCTTTCACTCGTCCTGCTATATTTGAACAGGAGGGAACGTACGTTAACTCTACATCGCCTCATTGTCACAATCCTCCAAGTTGGCAGGACGAAACCTGTCCGAATCGTAAGGAGGAATACGCGCACACCGAACAACACGAAACAGCTACTAACCAAGGCGCTGCAAAGGCGCATTTGCAGGACAAAAGAGGCACCGGAACAACACATCTCCTTGATGCGTTGTGTTCGAGAGAGGTATTCTACTCGGCGTTGAACATTGAGTGGGAAAACAACTCGGGGAAGTTTACCTTGCACGTCGCATATTTCACTGTGTACTTAGTATCTATACAGGATGTTGCCTTCTTTATTTTTACATTTTAAAACATTACTATATTTATTGAAAATCGCTAACGACTAAATAAGTGTTTGTTATCTTAAATCAAATAAAAATCCCCCAGCTTCTAGTTTAAATGTTTCAGTTCACTACCATCCGGTGGTGCATAAGATTTTTTTCCAATTGGAACTCTACATTTTTTAAAAATTGTCTTAAAATGTGCTGGGAGTCGAATAATAGAATTCCCTAAAAAGATTTTATAGTCCTAAAGTCCTAAAGTTACATGATTTTGAAAACACTTAGTATGAATGTTTACATCTACAACCACAAAATAACATAAGTTATTCTCCGCTCCGTCGAACTTTCGCTAAATCACCTTCACCCAAACACCGCACGTGGCGTTTCTTTGCGAAGCGCATTTCGCTTCTGTTGGCTTTAGTCCGACTCACGCCGCTTTTCCAGGGCGTTAGTTTATGTTTCCCTCGTTTGCGATTAAATCTGCGCGTTAAGATTGCCTCCGTGAGGTTTTTTTCTCCTGCGCTTCCAGCTTGCGATCATTTTGGTGCTTTAATTTCCATCGATAATTTACGTCTAGTGACTTCTTTAATTTCCGTTTTTTATTATTTTTGTTCTACATTTAGATAGAAAAAAATCAAAACAGTCTTGAATATTTAAGGGGGCATTCATACTTTGCAGGGAAATATATATAATTTTCAAGGGAAACTATATTAACTATCGGATTATATTCAATTAAATTGTCGGATTACTGGAGCTTTTTAGGGAGTATTACAAAAAAACAACAAAACGGTAATCGTTGGAGTTTTGTAAAAACATCACCAAATGCAAAAAATAGAAATTTCGGTGTTCCTGACTCTGGTGCATAGTGATGTGAGGTGCCCTCCGTCGCACGCCTAGGCCCCTTCAAGA
>JAODAC010000001.1:2403339-2464703 GCA_027575185.1 Mimaenictus wilsoni | reverse complement strand
AATCTTTATTAACAACGATCTAACACAAAGGGAGAGAGTAATGCAGACAGCAATAAGGCAAAAAGCTTATGAAGGAAGAGCAAAAGGAAAAGAAGTAAAGGTAGGGTACAACTTCATATTTATAGATAGGGAGAAATGGAAATGAAATGGAGACGGGTTGGAGGTGGACGATGTAAAAAACAAAAAACAGTAACAAAACAATGGAAAAGAGAAAAGAGAAATCAAAGTGCTAGCATTAAATGAAACGAAAAAGAAGGGAAGAGGAGTAGGAAAGATAGGAGAACATACATATTTGGAGTGGAGTAGACGACCTGACAAGAGCACAAGCAGGAGTAGCCAGTATAATTCACTTGATTTGGGATAGAAAAATTGAAGAAATATTGAAAAGGAGAGGCATGGCACTAAGTGAAGGAAAAAGGTTGGTTGAGAATCAAATTAGATGGAAGGAATTCACCAAAGCATAAAAGTAAAACGTAAAATATAAAAAGTTTTATAGTTTGTTATGTTTAAATGTTAATGTAAATGTAAATGTTAATTTTAACATGCGGGAGCGAGGCATGGAAAGTAACACCAAGAGATGACAACAAAGTACGGGCAACAGAAATAAAGTATTTAAGAAGTGTATTAGGAATCAGCAGAACTGACAAACTCAGGAATATGAACATAAGGAAAGAACTTGAAAAAGAAGGTTCGAGTAATTCATACAGGGAAAACAGTCAAACGAGGAAAGTGTTGGAGGCGAAAATGGAAGATAGGCGAATGAAGGAAAGGCAGAGAAAAGAATGGGAGAAGCAGCTAGAAGAAATATTAAAAAGAAAGAGAAGACAAAAGAAGTAGCAAAAAAAAGCAAGTCAATGGTAATATATAAACAAATATGTAATCTAAATAAAAGGACTAGAAGATCTAGAAATATACTCATGATTCATGATGACAAATGGAGCGTATTTCGCACTAATGCTTATAATGAAGTCTAATAATGTACATAAAGCCACACAAATCAAAGTTTACAAATCAACATTAGACAAATACTGATTGACCTATGGTTGTGATGTTTGGATACTCGCAGCACGAAACTTACGATAGATATTTTCGAAAGGAAGATCCTGAGATGGATCCTAGGACCGATAACAGAGAATGGTCTATAGAAGGAACCATATAAAGATATATGACATCATACATGAATAATTGTGTATAATTACCTCAAAATACAACGTCTTCGATGGATAAGACATGTAGTCAGGATGACAGACGAAAGAGTACCCAATATCCCTGAATATCATAATATACTAGGGAGAAGGTCAGTTGGCAGGCCCCGAGAGAGGAGGGAAGACGAAATTGCAATAGATGCTTCTAAATTACTTAAAATAAAAAGACGGAAAGAGACGGCCAAGAACGTAGATCAATGGAGGTGTAAGCTAGGGGAGGCAATGGGTCGAATTAGGCTATAGCGTCAGCAGAGGGAGAGAGAGAATGTATGTAAAATTCCAAGAGCAGCACCCATAATTGGGTAAATGATTAACTTGTATGATGTCAAATATAAACTAGTGACTAGGGCAAATTATGTTTAACTGATACAGGTAAATTAAATTCAATTGATTTTAGACTATAACTTTTTTCTTTTTATGGTTATAACAAAGTTACCTTAACATTATTGTAAAAGATATCTAATTGATTATATTGACGCAATTTTAATACCACCGTTGTGGCATACGTTTCAAAAATTACTATGATTACAAAACAAATTACAAAAATACTTTGTGAATACCACTGTGTTTCTAAATGTTAATTGCTAAAACTAGTTAAAATATCAAAAAAATCTGAACTTTGTACTCAATAATAGCAATTATAACAATTATAGTGAATATTTCATTTTTGTATTACTGAGTTTTATGTTGATTTTTATTGTTAATAACATTCCGAAACGACTGTCTCTTTGACTCTCTCTTTGATTATTACATTAACTTCTAGTTAGTTAAGTTACATTTTTGATTGAAAAGTTTGAGATGTGTTTATGCAGCGTATGTATGGAAAACATATAATTTTAATTCGTTGACATTTTACGGTCCTTTGTGAGAAATACGATAGGCTCTTTCATTTTATTGACTTCCTTTGGTAGTCAGGAAGATGGAACTAGTGTCATCACATAAATCTGAGAATAAATTCCATCTTAATGAAGAAATCCGAACATATATGTAATATTACAAAATTGTATTATAAGTACCGTAGATAGTTTGCAAATATTCTTGTAATTAAAAATAATTAATTCTCCAATTTTGTAACAAAGAATATTCGTTTACGCCAGAACACTGCATTTAATTAACTATATTTCTAAGATACTTGTTTTGTTTACAAGACTTATATTTATACTTAATGATGTATAGAACATTGAGCAACAAAGCCAGCACATAGTTTTGTCTATACAATATATGATAGAAAACAAAAGAAAAACGCAGAAAGCGGATCTGTGTTTCTCTTCAGCGCATTAAAATAGCGCCGCCAAGGCTTTGCGTTGGCCGGCTGAATGTTAGTAACACGAAAATTGCGCCATTTGCGGTGCTGCGTTCGAGTCGAAATGAATTTCGACACACCAAGAAAAAGATATATTTCTAGCCACAACAGCAGCCACAATATAAGCTGTCTATAAACGACCACGTCTATACCTACATTGCAGGAGAAAACGAAAGTAAACGCGTTCGCATTCAGCCATTGATTGCTTGAAATAAACATTTTCGATTTTCATCGTTAGCGGAACCGAGCCACAAAGTTAATAAATTGCTTTTGGAATGTAGTAAACAAGAGATTGGCAATTTCAGTGGAAGAAGAAAAAGGTGAGGAATCGTAGACAATGCACCGTAATATCGAATTTTGTTAGCAGACTGTTTAAGAATGTTCAAGGATATTATAGTATGATAACGATAAAAGTATATAAATAAAATTTTACAGTATAGCGAACGGTATATTAAAAATGCGCTTCGTTAACGTCTCTTGTTTCAAAAGTGTACCGACCCCCACGACAGCAGAAATCCAACTAAGCCCAAGAGGAGCCTGGTGAGCTTTATACGGCTGTGTTTCTACTATGGTTACACCCACAGTACTGCTACACGTTTCCGTCTACTTCTCTGCTACTAACTATCCCACTCTAGGCGAAATCAAAATGGCCGCCGCCTATATACGTCTCTGTCTAACACTAGCAACTCAGCCTCGCCCTACCTCTATCATGCCATCAAGCAAGTGAGTGCGTAGCGCGCTGAGTTTCCTCCCCACCTTTCCATTCGTCAATCCCCGGCTCACTTACTCCAACTAAGTGAAACAAAGGCAGCAAACATTTAGAGGTGGAGCGTTAGTCGGCCATCATGGGAATTAACCTCGTCTCCCTGGCAACCGGGCACGCGTTGCCTAGCAACTGCAGGATTACTCCCCACATAGCGATGCTTAGAGGGGAGCATAAGCGAAACGTGCGACTATTGACAGCTGGCGCCCTCTATTCTCTTGCAAAACACGCTGCAGGGCAATCGATACTGAAACGGTACTTTTGTGGATTACGAAAAACAAACACATTCATTATTCCCTTCTACGGAAGATGTCGAATGCGAAAGAGAGAGACAGAGCAGGACGATGCAAGAACACGAGACGTAAAACTAAAAGTTGTCCCAGTCACTCCTGCAACTTGTATTTATGCGCGTGTGTTTGCACATGCGTGTGTGTACATAAATGCAGAGCACGGACAAGTTGAGAAAAGTTACAACTTGGCGACGCAAACTTTCGTAACATGAGTCGACTCACGCACACACCAACACAAAACTCACGGCTACGAATGCACACAAAGATAGAACGCGTTCGGTGAACGGAAAGCCGAGTCACCTTGAACTCTCCTTGAAACTAACTCGAATTTTTGTTGCGACGTGCATCAAACAAGACTTTCTATACCATCAATCTTATTATTATTTAATAGTAGGTAATTTGAATCTGCTTTTATCTGAATGATGTCGATATTAAAAGAATTAAAGCTACCTTTATAAATTTAATAGTATTATGACTCTTCATAAAAGATTTAAGACTCCTGAAGTTTTGGGTAAACAAGATGACCTCTAAATGCCCTTGACTATATTTCCCTCGCAAATTCTGTCTTCTCGTTGAGTAGTTGGGGACGAGAATTCGAAATGAGTTATGGCTATGTTTTCCTATTTTTTATCGAAGATTTTTGTAGATATATTTAATAGAATGCGATATTTTATCTTGGAAAATTCAATTGCCGATTGAGTGGCAACACGAATGGAGATGGTTGACAGACGCTCGTTTATCGCTCTGCACGGAATCGAATGTTTTCGTCTACAATTTCTACCCCCTAACTGCGTGCGTTTGTGTATGTTTGTATGCCAGTAAACAGAGGAAGTACAAACACGGTGTGGAATTTCCCGCATGTCGTACATTCAATGGAAAGTGGTGGCGTGTTTCACATGCACATATTCACGTAGATGCAGAGGACGTGGAATGCGTTCGAGGCCTAGAATGAGTGAAAATGGTAAACAACTCGGTAACAACGCAGCACCAATGAAAAAATCGGAGGGAGGGCGGAAAATCTGCGATGGTGGCGTGCCTGTCTGTATTAAATCGTTTCGGTGGAAACTCGTACAGTTTTCATATAAACATAGGCACATATACACTGTTTGGATGGGTAGTTGTGTAGGTGTATGTATTTTGGTGTGGGTGTATCTGTGTGTATGTGGGTGCAGTGACGAATTTTCTGCCGCCGCCCGGCATCGACGGCAGCGGCGGCGAGCAACCAGCCAGCCGTATCGATTTTCGGTTAGGGTAGCCCCGGCACGTAGCCCACGCAACAGACGCCGCCACCGCTGTGATCCCACCACTGGCTCGCTGCCGCCTCCGCCACCACTGCCGCCGGGTACCTACCCCCGCCTGGAATGGCGTAACGCAAACAAACTCACTGTGCTGAATGTGCACATTCACTGACATATATGACGTTTACGTATAGGACATTGGGCTACAGTCTGTGGAGCTTGGGGGCGGCGCTGGTGGCAAATGGTGGTGGTGAGGGTGAGGGCAGCAATGAAAACAGCCCCTCGCTTATCCCGGGTCCGCATCGTAATTGTATTTCCAGCCTGTCTTCATTCTCGTGTTGGTGTTGCATTTGTATGTGTGTACATTCGTGGCATTCACTCACACATGCATCCACCAAAATATGCCTTACACTGGAGGGTCGTAATGTGTACGTATACATCTAAATGTGTGTGTCGGTGTAGACGTGTATGTGAAAGCGCCGGTTCAACTTTTTGCGCTTTGCCACTTTGATAATAAATTTCTGTCTGCACGCTCGCCCGGGTTTTCCAACTCGCGGCGGCGGCCTGAATAACTTTCCCGACTCTCGCACACATATACACATATAGCTACAAATACTCGGAAGAACCTCACATTGAATGTGTTCCGGTGTGTGCATGTGTGCGGCGTAATTGAGGATTTTCGAGTCCCAACTTTGCCGCCTCTCTTCTTACACCCTTTGCCGAATACAGACACAGCAGATCAACTTATTCACACATACATTCCGCATTCACACACGTATAACACATATAAGGACGTATTCACGGACATATACACCCACAGATACACATCTACACGTGCTGGTAATAGCGCTCTCGTTTTCGGGTTTTCAGACTTACGAACGTCTGCGTCCGGACGAAGTTGGATTTTCATTCGCTTTTCACGCGACATGCGATTTAGCGCTTTTTGTGTGTTTTCCTTCAACCTGTGTGTAAGTGCGTCTGCATTCGCAGGTTTCAATGTGAATGTATGTCTACCAGCACTGTTTGTTTCCACTCGACGAAAAATTTTTGTATATGGAAGTTTCAAAGTTGAGCTTTTCCAACTTCGGAGGAAAGTTCTATTCATTCCCGAAACTGTTGCTTGGACATTTTATATTACTGGGAATGTGCGCAAGGCAAAATATCAATGAAATATAATACGTAACAGGATGAAATAGGAAAATTAAATGAAAAGATGAAAAAGGAGATATTTTCAGGGATGAAAAATAGTGTCTGACGTTGAAAAGGAAAACTTTCGACGATGTTTTCTAAGTTGGAAATTTATGGAAATTTATTTGTTGGTTCGGCTCCGTTTTATTATTCAGGAATTTGACTCTAGAAAGATATTTTTTCATTTTTTTACTTTTAGAAAGTTTTTTGATTTTTGATATTTTGGTTATTTTCATTTATAAGACGTTGTATAAGTAATATAAACATATTTCGTTTTGTGAAGAAAATAATAGAAGTATAATAGCATATAAAACTCATAGCTGCACGCTCGAAAAACAGGAAATTTATAAACTACGCCCGCGTGAGTTTTGGCGCGCTTTCTGTATACGCGAGTAGCATTTGCTTATTTCAATATTTACATACGCGCCGCATAAAATGTATTGTTACTGACTCTTGAACAGTCCAACAATGCACCCACCACCTCCGTGTGTTTAAATACACGTAGTTGGCGTTTGTGGACTCAAGGCAATAATAAAAACATGAATAGAACTTTTTAAAATACGCCGCTCTCCTATTCTAGTCGATAGCGTAGAGTGCAAACCATAACTGATGCAAATTACAGTCATCAAGAAGTCTAGAAAACACTCGTTTTGCACATATAGCAGGATATAGTAAAATATATTAAAGTAAAAATAAAATGTTGGCTAGAGTTGGCAGGAAATGGAAAGTGAAACGTAATTCCTATAAATATACCATCGTCGATTCGAATAGACTGTAATTATCGCTAATAACACCTGCCAATACGCTAGATTAAAATTGCATATAATTTTTCACCGATTACCCGATTTGAACTCGTTGACAGCTACCAAGATCGTTCGATTTACACGGTTTACACGTACACATACACGGTTTATGTATAAGTATGCGGAAACACGTACTTAAAAGTTAGCATCAGTCAATTTAATTCTACAAAAAAACTTAGTCATAACTATTGACTGAATGTTTGATGGATTGTGATATTCCTGAGGATTTGCCAAGGACATTTGAAAGTTAAGTCTATATGCCTTCGTGCCAGTAGTTGGTTTTGGTTTTGTTGAGCGGATCTTTGCAATCTCTGGGTTTGGGTGGCTGTTGATGTGTTTATAATTGAGGACGTGGTAGAACTGACAGTGTTTTCTTTGATGATTGCAGGTGCTCGTCGAGTACGACGACGTCGAGTGGCATCGACGTGAGTGGATCAGCATCTACAAGGATGGACTCTTTCACATGTTCATGGTTGAGCAGGGCCTCTGCTGGGCGGAGCGCACCGATCCGTTCACGCATTCGAAGGCGCCTGTTATTTGGCCCGCACTTGTAAGTTTTCCACTTTTTCTTTTCCGATATTTCCTCATTACAGTCTTTTACAGTACATCTGTTCAATGTACTTTGAATAAATTAAGTGCCTTTTAAGTTTGCTTCCTTCTTAACTACCCCTCTTTGATCTTCTGTATGGAGTCTTCCTGCCTTTAGCCCATGGAGGCAGCGCCCCAATGTTTTAACCTGGTTCTTCTTACTTGGATTGTCCTGACTGTTAATTACTTTGAAGCATACTTGGTGAAGTCTTACTGAGATTCAACTAAATTTATTTAGGTATCTTTATGAATTTATTTCGTGTTGTACCTTTTTTTTTATCAAAAATACAAATGTGGAGTGCGTGGCGTAATGGTTGTAACTGAAAGGTTGCCGGTTCGATTCCCGGTATCGCTATACTCTCCATGCTCTCTCTCTCCATGCTTTCCCAAGCCCTGAATAAGGAGGAAGGTTGGGCGATGGGCCTGCAACTCATTCCCGTAAGAAAACCACAAATGCTAACTTACGTAATAAGGGGAGTATCTGAACTGTCCTTCCAAGAATTGCATTAAGTTTTCATATCGGCTTCGTGGCGCAGTTGCCAGCGTTTTCAAGTTTGACCTCGAACTTAAAAAAAAGCTGAATCAATTGGTGCTTAAATGTTTTTCCGCAGAATATCATCTGGCACTTCGCACACATGGTCAACAATAGAGCATAATTATGTATAAATTATATGTATATACTTGTTATATTCTGTTATTTGTTAATAAATATCTATAACTTTTATAAATTTCTAATAGAAAGTTTGTGGGCAAAACATAAAAGCCACAACCCTAAGGGGACCGTCGCCGAAGCTTGCTGTGTGACGGTCCCCTTCGTGCTTCTATGCCTATCCTTGTCTGACGATTGTTTTTAAAAGGAGATGAAGCAACTAGAAGAAAAAGGAAATAGGTTGTTGTCTCCTTTTAATACATTAGTCTGACAAAGGAAACAACGAAGCAAAGCCCCCGACGCCGGCGCCTGCTGTGTGTCGGACGCCTAAGAGCAATAGACCAACGCGCTAACAAATACGCCACGAGTCGATATATACATATTTGTTCTTAAAGTAATGTACCTTAATCAATTTGTGACAAATCTTTAAAAATGTTTTTTCGGCTAACTGCTCAAAATGGCGAAAAATCCAAATAGCAGAAATTATTTCAATAAAAGGGTTCATTTGTGATACTCCTTGAAAGTGCAGTTTCCATAAAATTAAGCAAATACAAAGATTTCAGACGATCCTTCTTATTTAGTTAACAATAAAGATGTTAAACATTATTAACAAGTTGATGAAAGAGTAGAAACAGCTACATTTTCACACAACATAAATTTTAGATTAAAATGTTATGTTGAAATCTAAATTATAGCGTTTATTATGCTCGCGTACGTTTTGCGCGGGAATAGCAGCGCATGTTGACGTGATAACACAGCGCGTTGAAGTGAGTCTGGTTCGAAACGGGCTCGCTATTTATACTCCGCGCAAATTCTCTAGTTTTTCTTTATTTTCTCGAAAATTGCACGTAGTAAAGGAAATATCTCAACAGTTTTAGATCCCCCAGACGGACTTCACTGCAATTCGGTAGATTAAAGACGAAATTTATTTTTTCTGAAATTTCTTTAAATTGCTTAAATACATGCTTCGCTTTTACAGCTACGAATACGTATGCGGTTGCCAAAAGCGTCGACCTGCATAGTTTAGCAGTTCGCTTAGTGTGCGGAATTTTGAGTTCGATACTGCCTTGTGTCATGTCTCTTGAGGCTTCCAATGTGTGCGGAAACTGGGTCAGAGTCGATATATTTACGCGACTTTGTGTGCTATGTCGACTGTCGGCGAAATACAGAAATGCGAAACACGTCGCAAACACATACACGTTCACAGAGAGATTCATTGCGGTTGAGCTTGGCGTGGGCATGATATTTGGTCGGATGTGCGATTAAATTCAGCAGGCGTACGATGCGAGTGCACGCGAGACACCCACTGATTGTGAGTTGGAGATTTGCGAATAAATGTGCGGCTGGGTTTGTGTATGTGCATGGCAGGCAATGACTTGTACTTCTCGACACGACTTGCCAGGATTTTCCACAGGCTGCACTCCTTTCCAAAGTGTTGGCGTGCATATGCGGCGGCAGCAGGCGATAAAAACGCGTTGTGCCGCGCAAACATGCAACGCACGCCTGCATTCGTGGTCGTAATCTTAACGCAATACATTGCAGCGAATTGCCGGCGACGTTCTGTGGTAAATCAAAATGCAATAGTCGCTAATTAGGTTGTTATAGATTAGCCTTAAATTCACCGTCACCTAGCTTACGCGAGCTTAAATTCTAAACCAAGGTCTTTAATCGGTCGCAGCACGACACAGCTCGACTAAGCTCACTGCAAGTGGAATGATTTATGGGTTTGAACAATTTTCTGTTTACCTACATGCAATTATTTTTTGCTTTACACTTTGTGGAGTTTTTTTTTAATACTTTGTGGGTTTAGTTGTTTTCTGTATTTTGTGTGTGGCGGTAATTACAGTTCGTGGCTGAATTCTTCAATTTTGACACGAGAGCTGGAGCCTAGCCTAACCCGAGGAATGATTAAATTCCTAACGACTGGTTCGCGTGTCGACGTGCAATCGTAGGCGGGCTTTCCGCGTTTTTCCCGCGCAATATTTCGGTTTAGCACGCCAGATGTCGAGGCAATCAGTAACTCTCACTTTATTTTCCGTTGTTTTCTTTGCATTTTCCTTTTGATGTGCCTGCATGCGCACTGGTGTATTTTTGTTTAGTGGTTTTGTATAAATATCTGCCGGAATGTCTGCAAGTGGAATCTCCTTACTTTGGCACGCTTTCAACCGTCGTGTTCGCCGCGATATTTAAACGCAAAGTTCTATTTTTCGTTCGGTGGATGACAAAAACGTTAAAAAGCTATTTATCACTTGATGTAAATTTAAATAAATTACAAAAAAGCGATTTGGCCGTCAGCCAGGTTTTATTAAAATTATGCAGAATGAAAATAAACCGTTTATTCGTGATTTTTTTTTAAATTATATAAATGGTATATTTATAGAAATGTATCGTCATGATGATCATTTATATATTTTTATCCTATCTAGATATCCCAATAGTTAAGTTATGATAGAATAAGTGATACTACTAATAAGGGGAGTATTTCAATTGTCCGTCTGAAATCTGAATGAAAAATTTTGTAGGTGTAATAAACATATTGAAATAATTTCTGTTAACAAGATTATTCACTGTTTTTGAGCCGTTTGTTCAAAAAACATTTCAAAGTTGTCACAAATTGATTGCTTTCAGAGCAAACGTCTGCATACTGGATTCGTGGGGCAGTTGTGAGTTATTGGCCGAGTCAATTGGTGCTTTAAATGATTTTATGGTGAATACCATCTAGCACCTTGCACAAATAGCTAACAATAGAGCCTAATTAAAAGGTTCATGGGCAAATCTTGTACCCGCAACCCTGATCTTAAGTCAGACGATGATGAAATATCGATATTTGTCGAAATTGATATTTTTAATTTTTCGATATATCGATATCGAAATAACATCTTGAAATTATCGGTATTAGCATTATCGATCAAATCGAAATTCTACCTTAATGCCATCTAAAAGTTATTTTCCGGACTATTAGTTCTCATTATTTTACAGAGATCATTAATGCATGAGGTATCTCGATCGCATATATTGGCATTGCTAGATTGCATTATTTGTAATCTAGCCAGGATTTTTTAAATTGGTGCTCTGAGAAAATACAATAATAATTTCGGTATCGACAAATATCGGCATTATTAAAAATAACATATTCCAGCATGGAATTTCGATAAATCGATATTCAAAGTAATAATATCAATAATTATATAAATTACACATATATTTTAATGGCAGCGATCTGTTAATTTTTCCGTCAAATATAGGAATGACAATAGTACGTGAAAATGTTCATATTGTTGTTTTTAATTGTGTTGCATTTAGTTGTAAAAGTGTTAACCTTAGGATTCAGACAATAACTACAATAAATAATTTCTGGCCCTACGAGCATTTTTAAAATTCATTTATAAACGTGGAATGCGTGGCGTAAAGGTGTTGTAACGCAAACGTCCCGAGTTCGATTCCCGGCGTCGCTAAATTAATATCTCGCACTCCATACTTTCCCAAGTCTCGTGGAGGAGGAGGGTTGGGCAATGGACCTGCAACTCATTCCCGTAAAGGAACCTCATATGCTAACTCAAGCACGGCGAGACCCGATCGGGTGGGTGGAAAGCTAACGTGTTAAACGCTATACAACCGAAAAACGGACAGACATTCTTAAACAATGTGTGGTTAGCTTATATCATGTAAACCAAAAGCAATGGCATGTCAAAGCAATATCGAAAATTTCGATATCGAAATGTCGACTTTATGGATAGCGCAATTATTGAAAAATATTGATATTTTGGGGCCGATATCGATATATTTTTGACATGTCTACTCAATAGACTAACGCGCTGACAACTGCGCCACAAAACCGGTATCTAGAAGTTTACTCTTAAAGCAAGATATACCTTAATCAATTTGTGACAACTTTTTTTTGCAAATGGCTTAAAACGGCGATAATTTCTGTTAACGGAACTTGTTAACAGAAATTATTTGAAGATAAGTGCTACTCGTACAAAAATTTGCTTAGAATAAAATCGTGATTATTAAACTCATGCGTCTTTCACGCGGTACAGTAACATATGTTAAATTAAAAGTAGCATAACTTATACAATTATCAGTGTAATGTCAAATTTCTAACAAATTATCGAAGAGAATTTAACATATTCATTTCTATGAATATTATGGTTGTGAACAATGAATAGCTGAGTAAGAAATTGTGCGATTTGTATGAATAATGCATAAATTTGTTATACTTTCGACCGCGACTTTCCGCCGACCTTCAATCGCCTGTTTTTGATTAGCACATTCGGTTTTATTACGCATTGTGTGCTAATTATTGTTATGAAGTCTATGGCGCGTGCAATATTTCGTAGACGCAGTCATGCTTTCGCAATCCCAGGTCATTAAACTGAATCTACATGCCAGCGTTGTTTACACGGCACTTACCAGCGAATAGTTCGCATAAATTCACTCGGTAACCGATAATTTCGTTGGGACCATTATTTTTTTTTTGAAGGTTATTAAAGGTTAAAGTCCTTAGAATCTTTAGAGCTGTACAGTGCCGACCTCTCGCAGGCACTTCATAACTATTGTATAATCATTTAGTAATTGCAGAGTATATTTTCAATTATTTGCGGCGATATTAGCACAAAGTTAAAATGACTTATTAAATATTTACGCCCGCAGGCAAACTGCGTTTCGTGTTTCAGCTTTATAGCATGTCTAAAAATTCCAGGCACAAACATGGAAAGTTTCCCACGTGCGTGTGTGTTTGTGTGGTATGAGTGTGAATTTTTTACGCTGAAGCGACATTAGCATTGCAAACAACGTCGAACGAGTTTCGACTGGAACCCGACACAACCAGATTCCGCATAACCGAAAACTTGTCTACGAATATCTCATCAGCAAACATGCAAACAGAAAAAAGCAAACGAGTATGTTGTTCACATGCGGTACAACTACGTCATCCGTACTCGCCAGAACTTATTTATTGTACGCCGTCATAATGATGATAATGAGATTTCACTTGTTCGGCTGGCGCGATGACCTTGTACCGGTTGTGCACGCTCTTTTTTTGTGAAAGAGTGCGGCGCATAAAGAAGACAAGGTAATCAGTAATCGCCACGGACGTGGACGTGACGCATAAATACGATAAATAAAAAAAGCAGCAGGAGAGGTGCGAATTTCAACTGTAAATAAATTATCTGCGATGACCATATGGCTACGTGTTATTCATCATATTGCAAATATAATACTTCAACGAAGTCATTAAGTATTTACATTTTATGCGTTGTTGTTTGGCGGTATGAATAGATCGTTAAAATGAAATTACACATTTTAGATTCTGGATTTACTGAATATAGGAAAACACTTCGAACTTTATTCTTGCGTTCATATATGCCGAGAAAATTAAGAAAATAATATTGTCGCGAATATATCTTACGAAGCACATGCGCCGAATATGAGTGATAATTTCACGGATGCGCTCCTCTTACGCAATATAACGAAAATGCGTTGTTTAACTTTAAACAATCATATTTTCATTCGTTATTTTTACTTTTAAAAACCGAGGCGAGTTTGATAAAAATCTCAGAATTTTTTTTTTGAGATTTATAAGAAAAAATATAAATTGAGTAAATCAATTAAGTGAATTGAAACGAAGAGATTAAATTAAAACCTCAAATTACTGGTAAATTTGCAAAATATATTAATTTCTAATGATTCCTTATGATGCACCTTAATGATTTCTTCATTTTGGTTCCACTTTCAATGCATTATCTCTTTATTTCACCCTTTCTCTTATCTTCACCAACTTGATCATGCATTTTTCTTTCATCAGCATATTCCTCTCTGAACAGGCAATAATTTCTGTTCGAACATCTTAAGGCACCCTCTTCTAGTTTCGGAGAAAATAGAGTGTATATGTCCTCTTATGGATGCCACAATTGAAATTGTCTAACTTTAATCGTCATTTTTGGGCACTTGCACAGAGTTAAAATATTGACGCTCACGAAATGTATACTTATTTGAGTAATATAAACAACATATGTAATGGGAAAAAGATAAGCGTATATTGTTTGGTATCTGCCGCAATGTCTGGATGAAGCGCATCAATTGGTGTTTTTTTAAAAATATTCCACTAATTGATATTCAATAATATTTTTTGCAACAACCTTTTTCTACCACATAGTGTGGTGTAAGGGATCAATAACATTAATAAATGTAAAAACACCCAAATGGCTACACGCATTTAGCCAGAGGGGTTTCTTTGTATTGCCCGGGTATCGGTGTGCGTGAAAGCGACACAAAGCGGCGATATACAGTTGGCAGTGTTTTCGATATAATTTGAGATAAATTGAAAAGAATAGTATAAATTAAAACTTCAAATTACTGGCAAATTTGCAAAAATTACTAATTTCTAATGTTGCCATATGAAGCGCCTTAATGAGTTCATTATTTTGGTGCAAGCTTCAATGCATTTTCTCTTTATTTTAACACTGCACCGACTCGATCATGAATTTTTTTCATCAGCACATTCCTCTCCGAATTTGCAATAATTTTTGTTGGAATATCTTTTAGTTTTGGAAAAATGAAGGGCATATGTCCGCTTATGGACGGCTCAATTGAAAATGTTAGACTTTAATCGTCACTTGCATCGGGTCAAAAAATTGGCTCTCGCAAAATTTGTACTCATTTGGGTCATATAAACAACATATATAAAGGAGAAAGGGCACTCTCGATTTTTATTTTTTACTTTTTTTTTCTTATGGATATCTCTAATACATTTTTTTCTGAGATTTTTTACTAACTTCACAACGGTAGAAAATTAAGAAAATATTATTGTCGATCGATAGTCATTCAAATATATTTATTATTATTATTATTGTCGCGAGTGTTCGTAGGGCACACACGCCAAATAAGAGTGGTAATTTCACGGATGCGCTCCTCTTACGTAATCTAACGAAAATGCGTTAACTTTAAACAATCACAACCTCGTTCGTTTTTATTATTTATAAAAATTAATTTAGATCATTGTCAGGAGTTAATGTATCATTCATATTACCTGGCAATAATGTTATCAATGATTTAAACCTGTAAATATAGATAAAACAAGTGTTTAATGTCGTATGAATCAATGAAGTGTAAATTACAGGCGATAAGTATCGTAATCGTAAACGACATTGTTATTGCATTTTATGCTCGCTGGATGTGACCTCGAAGCTAATAAAATTCGTGCGTCTTTCAAGCTACGAGCGACGGCGGCACTAATAAACGAGTCATGCAGTTGCGCGGTGATTACAATCATAAATAATTTGCCTATTTGCCCTGGTCTATAGCGCAATCTAGCACTCACAATACGCATACAGGCATTACCGGTGTTGTTCAAGCCTTTGTTTCGCGCCAAGTATGTTTTGTATTTTTACATTAATAAATAATGATCAATCGGCTGGGACTGCATGACTGGATTTGGTTTAATTGCATGGCGTGCCGTTATATATTCCATGTAGAAGTACGCGTCGATAATCTAGGTAGGAGTTGAAGTGGTAATTGTGTGCGTTATAAATAATGCGAATTAAGTCTGGTTCTCACTCGGTCACGAGGCATGAATTATCGGAGTAAATCTCTTGTACAGTCAATGTTGAGAAATGTATGCCTGTGCGAATGTGTGCATGTGTATGTGAGAGCTTACAATTCGTCGATGTAATCCGGCGATATGCCACGTGAGGAATGTACGTAATGTCGTGGTGCGTAAGCATATTTGTGTGCTCGTAGGTTGCATATGTAAGGTTCGGTGTTCGTGTGACACATGTTGATTTTTTTTCGTGTGCGGCCGAGCGGTATGAATTGGACGACGATGACCTTAGTCGCGTTTTTTTTTCGTGCTTGAAAATACGCTCAGGATGTGATTATGTCAGATTAGTAGCTGGTGTACAGTGTACTTACCTTTCACATTTACATATTTTATTGTTTGGTATTTTTTGGCACGACGCTTGACGCGATGCTTACATCATTATTGGGTTGAAACTTCAACGTGAAAGTTTATTATTTTTTAACAGGTTTTTTATGACCTATAACATTAGAACGCTTTATAAACTTGCTCTAAATGGTTATGTAGTTCATTAGATATTCATATTTGGATGGCAGTTGATTTTTAAATTGTTGTTTTAACTATAATACCGTTAACTAATAACTATTCCTGAAATATTTGTGAAAATCTAACACCAATGTTGTCAAAGACACAGGTATTGGCGTCATAACCTCTTATCTATTGGTACATGCGCATATAATTTTGAAATATATATAGAAAAAACCTCTTGGTTGTTGTGATATATGAAATACCGATGTTATCTTAGCACAACAAAATAATAGGGTCAGCACAACTTTTTAAATGGGGAATTACATAGGAAAGTACTAATTTTTGAACCGAAAGTATTGACCCATTGGATTTTAGTGTCGCCCCAATGTATTCCTTATGGGAATAATTAAATTTTCATTTGCCGAGTTTATATAGTTAAACATGAGCAATCTTCAAGTGCTTAACAGCGATGAAGTTGTCTTTCAATTTGCAACAAACGGTGTTAATTTCACTGGGTCAATACTTTCGGTTCAAAAATTAGTATTTTCCAATGTAATTCCCCATTTAAAAAGTTGTGCTAGCCCTATTATTTTGTTGTGCTAAGATCACAGCGGCACATGAAATTACAATTTCGCAGGCATAAAAATATATCCCCGTCCAACATCAAAGATATAAATATAAAGGCTGTCGTTTCGACGTTGTTTATTATGGCTGTGTATGTATGTGTGTGTGAGTGCTGCACTCTGTGCAACTTTGTGCGCTGTTGATTTAGTTTCGCCAGCCGGCGAAGCAATAAATATCCGGAGCGAACTAGTTCGCGGTGCATGAACGTCAGCGCGCGCCCGCTTTTCAACAGTTTGTTATTGTTGTAAACATACTGGCCGCTGCCCGCTACCGCCCCTTCCCAATCCTGCCGCCACACAGAATTCCTACCGCCATTGCGGCGTAACTTTGCTCGGCCTGCATTTACTAGAGTTGCATTATGTATTATTTTGTGGTTGCCGCCGGCGAAATTGTTGAAATTGCATATGTGCCTTTGTGCTTATGCAATTAATTGGGAGTTGCAAAAAACTAGTTTAGGTGCAATAATTTGTCGATCACCTTTTGTCAACTATGTATAGCGATCCATTTTTGTTTACTAGCTTCAGGTGACTATTTTTAATCACCAACCGACTAGCTTTAATTCAGTGATGTGCAACCCACGAAGATATTTTTATTTAGTTAGGGGTGTCCTTAAGAAACCAGGGAAATATTGAGCAAGAAATAGAAGCAAAGTACAAGCGAAAAGAAATACATTCTATGTAAAGAAGAAAGTTCTAGCCACAAACATATAAGCAAAAACATTAAAATAAAAATATATGAGACACGAAGGAACCAGAGCTTTCTCAAACAAAGAATTAGGAAGGAAACTGGAAAATAGCTGGATAGGATTCTCCAAAAATAAAACAACGAAGAGTAGAATGGCTGTATGGAGGATGACAGAAGCAGCACCAGGAGACGATAGTGACCAAGGGACAGATGGTTAGACGAGACGACAAACGATCTGAAATAAGCAGCGATAAGAAACTGGAATGAACTAATATAAGACATGAGAAAGTAGAAACTCGCAAAACAAGAAATATGATCACACAAAAAGATGAAAACACGGGACTAATTCAACTAAAAGTGGTTTTAAGAACAAACCAAATTTATAGACGGCCAAAACAGCAGTGGAAAGTCACATATAAAAAATGTTAATTGTATGCGGCCCCGTTGATAAAAAAATGTCGATTTTATTTCATTTCCTCAACCATGTTAATAGAGATGATCTTCTAGTGGTTAAGGTTATTCAAAGTCAAAAATAATACGTCTTTGAAAGAATGATAGACAATGTAATGTTTCCACGATAAAACGTTAGCAGCCATTAAAAAAAAAGAATAAGCTTATGGAAGTCATTTGGTGCGTATTGTGTGTAGGAATCACATTAAACCTGGTCGGGCGTGGAGCATTTAAAAATGTGTCTGTGTGTGTTAGAACAATGCAGCCAGAGGGACGGCAAGACAATGCACAATACGATCGTGAATAGAATTTACATTGTCCCGGTCCAGGCCGCAGTCGGGTAGCCTGACTGTGCAACAATGCCATTGCGATTCGCAGTTTCGGACTGAATTTAATTGCGGTTTGGGAGCTTTGCGCGGGCGGCCAAAGCCGCGCGAAATTCCTTTCATTATTCGCGCAAGAGATTAAATTATTTCACTCAACAATAACCATAATATAATCTAATTGTTGGTGGAAGTAAGAATAAACAATGCTATGTGGCAATAATTGCGGTTGCATCGATGTGAGGCTTGGAATTGAAGGACGTCTTTATTTTGTTGCAGACTTTTTCTCCTTTGGTCTCCACTATTGATCTCAACGGAAGCAATCAGCCCGTCGAATTCCTTTTGGATAGGGAATTATCGTTTGCTGATTACAAACATCTTAATCCATATAAGGTAAGAATATTTTTATTGACGTATTCGGTTTTTAATAAATAATGGTGAATTCCCATTTAAAAGATAAGAAACTCTTTATTTTTATTATAGCATTAATAGATATTAAAATATTTAAGATAGAACGCATGCAAGTACGCTGTAAAGCTTGTGACGCGTTGAGAAAGCCGAAAAGCTAGTGTTCCGAGTGCAGCACGTGTATAATATGATGTTGAATAAAACCGCCTCCAATGTATATCATTTTTAACCATATTTTCATATTAATAACATCAGCATTAGCGCTGTTTTCCATTTGTTCTTGCTCTGACAAATTGGTCCAATGAAGATAAGCTCCTCCAAATATATTGTAATAACATAATTCATATGGGAATACAAAGTATATAGATTTTTACGATTTCCTGTGCGGTTTTATGAATACCACTCGGCCATCTGCCGCGCATATTAATTCTGCATATGTGCATACCGCGCTACGGGTATTAATTTCGTATGAAATTTATTCGAAAGTTGGCATTACTTAGTCACTTCCTGTTGTCGCTCGGTTTCGTGGTCGCCGTCCGTTCATCATTCGAAGACATGCTGCTACATGCTTATTTGTGTGATGCGGTGACTAATTGACTTAATTATCAGCGTGCTAACCGTCCACCATGGCGGTCATATTATCATGGCTTTAATGAGCCGAGTCACATCAAATAACTTAAACTAGTCACTAGTTTCGCGGAAACTAGAAATTATGCAAAATGTGTTTGTAGATAATGAAAATGTATTTAAAAAATTACGAATATTAAACATATAAAAATGGAATATTAAACATAAAAAATGAAAGAGTTGCTAGAAAGTTGATTGAGAATGATTGAGAAACATTGGCTAATTGAACATTTGCTAGTATAGTAATGTCGACGGCGACGGTAGCGTAAAGTCACCTCGATAATGTGAACTCGAATCACATAATATGTAATATGATAATGCGCATTGTCGTAATGCAATGCGTAATGTGTCATATCCGTGTGTTTTGGTTTCTGTACAGCGACAACGAGGTCGGGCTGTGGTTGACCTTTCACTTTAATCGCCGCACATAAATTCATCGCGTCGTATAAATAAAACCGGCTCTTGAATTAACTCATACATCCACACAGTCGCATGAACGTGCATGGAAATATCCATTGCACGATATGCATAGCTGCATGAAGTAACCACGAACAACTTGTAGCTTGATACTGTCACGTAATGACTTCCTATTCAGTCGAAACATCACTGGAGGCAATAATAAAATTAGTTTATTAAGTATATTAGTTTATTAGCGACGAGGTGGAGCAGACGAGCCACAGCTGCTGAAGTCATTTTTTGATTTCATTCTATCTCTAATAGAACGCGAGATAATTAAGTAAATATATAACATGTTTAATCGGTGTGGGTTAGTGACGCGTACGCACTGGAGCGCACGCGCGATATACCTTATTTCACGCATGCGCTTCATGCAAAATCTTTAAATGATTGTAACTTGTGCCGTTTTTAATATTTTACTAACATTCTTTCTACAATAACACGAGCAGATTAATTTGGTTCACCGATTCATTTGCATATAAAAATAAATATTAAATTTCCATTTTATCGATGAGAGGAAATATTGTATGTCATCATAAACATGTTTAAAATATATACGGATTACAATATGAATGATTCGTAATTTGCCGAGCGTGTTTGATTAACGTCGTGCACCTGTCGCTATCACGACCGGATAAAACGTAGCGAAAATGTCAATATCGTGTGTGTAAATTTCGCGCGTTCGAAGCGCATACAGATAACACAATATATTTACATAATGATTAATTACATGCATTAATTGCGCCGTCGCTACCACTAGCGCAACTAGACTTAACTGGAACTAGTCTAAAAATAGAGCAAGATATGTGCAACTTAATTAAGACGACTGCGCATTGCTTCGATAGAATGGTTTAATGCTGATCGTGAGCACAGTTGCCATAATTAAGTCATATTAAGCTATTAATACTTATTCTTTGCGTGCTATCGGATATTATTCATAGTAAATTAAGTAAATAGATATATCGAGTTAATAGCATAAAAATGAAAACATTTATTAATAGCGGATTCATTAAGTTTATTGATGTTAATGTATTTTACAAAGTTTTGGGTTACAATTTTTTGTTCTGAAAATATCAACAGGTCCGCTTTCAATTTCTTTAAAAAAATACATGGTGAAAGAATTCCCAAGTGACGCGATGTCAGCGTGTCATTCACACGTCTAATATTTATCAAGGAAGTCGCGAGTATCCAGGAAATGAAAGACGATATTTCATTCAGTTCGTTTCACTAGCTATTCGAAATGTATTGATTTCCACTTTAGTCGTGCTCTGCAATATAAATCTCATATCTCTCTCTAACTGTCTCTCGAGCACAACTTTCAAATGACCTCTATTCAGGTGGCATAAAATCGATGGCTATCTATGCCTATTTTCAACTTGCATTCGCTGCATTTATACCTTCAGTGAATTTGTGTTGATTCAGCGGAATTATGTAACAATCTGATTAGATTGCGATAAGTGTGTCAACCGATAAATATTAAGGTCCTACCATAGGAATACATTCAAGAGCTACATTTCACAACACGTATGCATTTTTTATTTTGATTGTAGCTAACATACTGCCGGAGATAATTACGAAAGTCTATTTGCGCACGTCGTACTTGGGCGCATGCGTGAAATATCGGCCTAGTATTACACTCATGCGCCCTTTGTCTTTCTGAGCGGTGCTTCACCCACGCAACGTGAACTTTAAACGTGCGTAAAACAGAGCATTTTTAAGATATTTTCAAATTTGTTTCATATTGTGAAAAGGGGCTAAATCCTTGACGTGCTAATTAAGCAATCACGAAACAAACTTTTCGTACTTTGCCGGCGTGGACGAAAATAAGTCGTGTAAATATTTTATCAGCAATCGATTGATGAGTGCTCGGTGTAAATAAACGGCCAAAGTTGGCCAGAAATAGAACAAGTGTGCGTTTGTGAGCGTTTATTCACCATGTCTTGTCCGCGTTTTCGCAATCAATATTTCATGTAAACAGCGCATCACCGGACAATGGCGGGCGGCACTAGATTGCATTTTTCATGACGTCGATATCAATTTAAAATGCAAAGTGCTGTTAACTCGTCGTTGGCAACGTTTGATATTGTCGTTGCATGCGAGTGACTCACGCGCATTGCTTGCCAACCAATTTATACTTGATACAGTCGTTAATGATGTTGTTTTATTGCTTTTGATGTAAGTCATTGACATCTTTTCATACCATAATTCCGTTCCTTTTTAATCCTTAGTAATCGATCATGACTAATTACGTAAAAAATGACTTTTCTTAGAATTAATCATATATTCTATATTCGAGGCAATTATTTTTATTATGCATGTCCTACCATATTTGTAGGTAGCTCCATTAAATTCTTTACGTACGTTTATATTTTTTCTGATTGTGAGATATCATTTATTCTGAGCCTGATCATAAGGAGTAATTTTGTAACACATCAAATTATCTTTAAAGAGGTATATCAAGGAGTGAAGTGTATTTGTAGGTTGTGTAATTCAAGGTCAAACCAGAGGTCTCAACAAAATAAGAAATTCTCGTTAACCATCACGCGGTTGAACTTAAACTGAGTTATTAACGCACCTAATGTATTTAATAGCATCCGCCAAGAGAACCGTAGACGTTGCGGTAACGAATTGCGCTTACAGTTAGGTTATAATTAATGTTTTCTTGCGTCGTTTCGCGGACTTTTCACTCGCGGTTCGTTGATTTCTATCATTCGCCGTGTGGCGCACGAATAGCCATTTAATCGTATGCATTCGCAATGCTTTCCGCTCTCATATTGCACATTTAATTAATTTCCTTCTGCTGTTATGCAAGCTTTACGACCGTAAACACGTGTAATGTCATCAGAACTGTCATCATGCAATATTTATTCTCATAAGAAAGATCAACTTTTACCTATCAGGAAGATACAATTAGCAATTTTGGATTTAATGACTTTAATAACAACTTCCTACGAAAATGAAGATAATATTTAATGATTAAATGCCTTTTAAATCGTTTTGCTAGCTGTCATATTTACTGAGTTATTGGAGAAACGAATCTCAAAGAGTCCTGGTGAATCGCACGCGTGAAATAATTTTGTGGTTATTATACGCATGCGCCCTTTGCCCTTCTGTCGCAATGATAACTTTAAATGCAAAGAAACTCAAGCAGTTTCATTAAAAAAAAAAACGTTCAAAGTATTAGAGCTGAAAAATATCGTCTGTAAATACATTCATAACAACTGACAAAATGCTGAAATTGCGTTTTTTATATGCTACCGAACAAATAACAGCGGAATATATAAATTCCTAGAGTTGCCCTGCTTTATTTTTCCAACTTTTCCGTCGAGATGATGTTTCCGCGGGGGAGAATTTACGAGTAAACAAGTTGCGTGCGCTTGGAAAACTTAAATAACGAGAAAACTTGTCGAAACCACGGCTGGAAAAACTTTCGTCTCGTTCTGACATTGACATAAAAAGGTTGAGAAATTTCCATACTTATTGGATTTCGCATAGGAAATTTTAATTAAATATTGCCATCAAAGAGAAATTGATTAAATCCGCGTTTGATCTCTGCTGTCATTCGATGTTTTGCCGACTTTTTTCCAGTATTTTTTTCCCTCAATAACGTTGAATGTTTTATGCGAGTTGTAATGATGAAAGTTTGAATGTTAAATGTGAATATGAACATGAAACGATAAAGTTAGCAAAAGTTGGAAACTTGTTTGCGCTGCTGCACGGCTTTGGAAAACAACTTTGTCTTGCTGCTACTGCTGCTGCTGCTGCCGGGGAAAAGTGTTGGAAATCTCTGACAAATATTTTCAGTTTCAGCAGGCGCGCGAAAGTTTGCGCGCTTTTAAGATGAGTTTTTATTTCTTTCGCGCGTTGTGCAAACTCGAGCGAAAACACAGCGCGGCGTTCCCAAGTTTTGCAAGCTGCAAACTTTGGTGCCAACTTTGCCACAACTCCTTGGGACATTTTGCGCGAGAGACGCTGAGTGAAAAGTTGCATTTGTTTTAATTGCGAGTTGGGAATAAAATTAATTTCTCTTCAAAAGTTTCTCGCATTTAACTGTATTCAAGAAAAAGAGCAAGAAATTTTTGACATTTTGTGAATTATATGATTATGGAAAATTTGTGCTGGGGTGGAAATTGTAATTTTCTATCATTTGAGTGCTAATTCCAAAAGTCTTTTATTTCATGTTTCACCTGAATCATTTCTTTACATGGTATTTATAATTATAGGCGAGTAGAAATGCAACAACTTTGATATACATTTTTTAGGAGTGACCTGATTTTGAAAAAAGGGGACCAGGGTAAGGAGGCGGGAGGATGTCGTGTAGGGGTGCATAAAATATGATATTGATAAGAAACTGAGTTTCCCAGAGTTTTTGGTCGTGAAATTTTAAGTACAGCGCACTAGACGCTAAATTGCTAAAACGAATTGCTAAAAAGCGGGTCATCTAGTCTTAAATTATGGGTTTCCAAACTGGGGGTCATGGAATAGTATAATATAGTAAGAGACGCGAAAAGTTACTAATGGACTCCCTTTTAACATTACTGAACACGTGTGTTTTTGACATCTATCTTTTCTGCTACATGCAGAAAATGACAGGAAACCCCCTATTATCTATCTGGCTCGGTTGGTTGCGGCTCAGTGTTATAGTCAGGAGTTTACAGGTTCGTATCCTGCTCGGTTTTTTTTATATTAATGATTTTATTATACCAATTACATAATTAAATATGATTGATATTTATATTTTAAATGTTTGGTTACTTTCGTTATAAGTATTCGGATTAAATGGATAAAAATAGGAATTGTTAGCAATATGAACTTGAATGGAATTCATATATTTATTATCAAAAATTATTATATTTCATATTATGATTTATTACCAGAAAGATTGGTTTGTTGATCGGCGTTAAACGGCATACTTGCAAGGTTTCATTTCGGAGTCCAGTTATGTAGGTCTGCTTTCGGGTGCCTCTGTCATATATTTACAATGAAGTGTCACAGAAATGAAATTAACATGGAAACAATTAATTATATTGATTGATATTATATTAATTTATAGGTGAAACAGGATAATTACAAAATAATAAATTGAATATTAAAAAAAGACGCGACGAGACTCGAACCTACCATCACCATTCAACTTACTCCCGTTAACTGAAATTATATCTATTTATGTACTGCACGTACAAAAATGTTCAGTCTAATTAATTGGGGACAATCAGTGCATGCCCCTTGCAAGCTTTAAACCAAGAAAGTACCATCAAAACCATGATAAGATCCCGAAAATACGTCTAAAATCGTATTAGCAGCAATTAAAATCCGCGGGACCCTCTAGGAAATTCCTCCGACCAATATAAACTATCAAAAGAATTGCGTAACTGCGCTATTATTAAATGATCCCCTAACTCATTTCAGGCGCTTAACCTCTCTTAGCTAAATTAGTTAAATATCCTTTTGAATCTTGGTTTTTGCCCAATGATTCTAAAATCCCCCAAAAGGATACTGATATGAAATCATTGTAAATGTTGTTAAAATAAGTTTCTTTTGTTTGATTTTACCGAGCATCGACTGCTATGGTCATTAACTCTATTCAATTCTTTTTCAATATAATTAGTCATATTAAAGGCTAACACTATTGATAAGAAGAAGAATTCACTTTAATATGCATCCTCGCCGAGAATCGGATCCGGGATCTCATGGACAGTGAAAATAAGTTTATTATTGCAATTTTATTGGGAATTTAAAATGAAAATGAATTTTAATAAATTATGAACTGACACGCGAACACCGGCATAAATTCTGTCGATTAAAAATACCTTTAAAGCCAGTGGTGGCATCAATGTAAAGCAAAACCAGTTGGCCGGGTTGGCGTAGTTTTCCTTCGCGTTTATTTGCACGCGCCGTGTCTCTGATTACGAGTTTCCAATTCGCATAGTGTGGCCGTGGCACGGTTTGCCTGTCATGGCGCATGGTGGTCGTTATCATCGCGCCAGCTTTTCTTCTCTTCGGTCCAGCCAGCCGGCGGGCGCACTTTCTTAGAACAAGCAACCCGCCATGCCTCACGACCGTACATGGCGAAAACCACCGCCGCTCGTACCATGCCAGCCGACATGATGCATTACCTGCAAATCCTGCTGCCGACTCAACACTCTTGCAGCAGAGAACTGGTATTTTATGCGCGCGTAGAATGTAAAAGTTTTGAAACAGGTTTACAGGCTTTATGACTGTTTTGATGGACGTTTTTGTAAGAAATGTTTTTTTTGTTGTTACAGGATTGGGATTCGAAGATTCCGGGAGCGCGGGACTACCCGGAACTGCGGCTGGCGGTGAAGCGATGGGCCGAGCAGCAGGATGGGCAGCGCATCCTGCTGGCGACACCCAGCGTGCTGGTCGGCTATCGCGTTGAGGTGTATCGCGCCGAAGGCACGACGCAGTGGTATACGGCTGTGATCGTCGGCTACAACGAAGCTACACGGGTGAGTTTTGTTTCAATATCCCATCTTTTCTTTAAAGGATTCCCTTCTTGCCTAGAAGACCTACATACCCCCATGCTAGGCGTCGGCGTTATGTTACTGACGTTGACCAACCTAGAGAAAATGTCAGGGATGGTCGGTGTTAATAATCTTATGATTGGTGTATACATGTAAAAAAATTGATAACCTCTCTGAAGTTTAAATGATCTTTCCCTTGAATAATATAGTAGGACTCCTTTAACTAGGATCCTCCATTTTCCTCTATCTCTTATCTCCCTTCCATGGTCCTTGTGGTCTTCTTCAGATTTGCCTCTTCTTTAATTTCGCAGGAAGATGTACTTCCATAGGATGTTTTTATCCCTTTCCTCCATAGAAGTCCCTTGGTCGTTTAAATGATCCGCTTCTTAAATGATTTCGTGGACCGGCATGATTTTCTTACTATTTCTAGCCATTTGCCATTCCTATGGTTTCCTTCTCTTTTGTAGCTTCTGCATTGACATTCACTGCATCAGATATTCCTCTTATAATTGTTTAGTCTTTATAGATTGTTCTTATGCCTACAGTTCTTAGGGGCCATTGGTCCAAGATCAGGGGTCGGCAATCTTTTAAGATGGAAGACCCAAAAATGGTGGAATAATGGAAATAGTGTCTCCCAGTTGATTTTTCTTAAGAGAACAGGTCTTCCTGTTCCTTTGGATAAGGTGAAATCATTTTTAATATGCTTTGCGGCCCTGGATGGCAGAGAAGCCGTTGTTCGCTCGTCATGTATTTCCCTGTAATGTGTTACCATTTTCATTATCTTCATTCTGATGGTGGCATCCTCAATTCTGATCAGTATGTTTTTTGATCCTAATCAAGTTTCTTGCTGAAAACTGCTGTTTTCAGCTGTCATTCTTTATATATATCCGTCGTAAGACATTATGAGTCTAATCTTATTGAATAGCTTTATTATTTGATTTATCACTCTTATCTTGTTTTGTTTGTTGGAAAGTGAATATTCCCTGAATAGTATATTGCTTTTCGCAACCGATTATCTAAAATCTGATCTGAATATGTTCAAACTTGCCAAAACAAGTCCATAACACGGGCATTTACACAAATCCACGCAAAACAGCGAGCGTATTTATTTATACACACATGCTGGGCCATAACAAACCGTTACTCTAAGCCCGGCACCGACGGTGCGACGCGACGCCTTAGGCACAACGTTTTGCAAAATATTTACAAAATGCTTTCGCGTAGATCTATGCAACTCGCGCCAAAAATCGCTGGCCATACCACCGCTTGGCTCCCCCTTGAGGCCTAAACAAATCATTCTGCGAAAGCTGGTGCATACTGTAAACATGAAATTCCTGCGTAACCTCGCATATTTATGGCGGTGCGCGAACATGTCCGCCTAGCTTACTTACTTATGTTGCTTACCATCCCATAAAGTAGTTGATTTTATTCGCATTGAGCATCCAGGATCTAATTGAACTAATTCGCAGCCGGGCGACGCCGTCTAACTGCAAATAACTGTTCCTGCTGCGAACAGAGCGCCAGCCGGCGCTGATTACACATTCTCGCACACTGCGCCGCCGCCCGTGGCCTGTCAGCCAAGCGGCGAATGTGTTTACTCGCGTGCGCGCATACGTGAATGGCGAAATCACGGAATGCCTGGCCTGCCGGCGCGCGATACATAATTCATTATCTGCTGGCAGCAGGAGACGCCAACGCCGGGGCTTGGCTCTCGCACTCAGGCGCGTCTGCCGCGACCTGCCTCGCCAGTGCTTCGAGACGCAGGAAATTATACGAAAAAACACTACGTGTTATCTTTCGCGCGATTTAATGAATATGCAGGAATAGGTTCCGAAGGATTTTCTCTAATAGTTTGTAGTTGCACTGCAATGCTATTCATTTGCATTAACGTTTCTTACCTCACTATAATCTTTCACGGACTTTCTTTATTATAGTCCTTTTTAAGTTTGGTTCAATTTTAGCTTTGGTGCCTTTCTCTCCTTTTGGTTAGAATCCTTCCGCGAAACAAGGTTTATAATAGTCGTAAATATGCGAAACTTGTAACTGTAATTTTATATAAATGAAACTAGTTTGAGCAAAAGTACTCACTGGAGCCTTTTTGGATTCTTCTCAAAGATCCTTCTTACAATTAGATTGGGTATTAGATTGAGCATACACAAGTTGCTCATAATGTTCTCTCTAAGTGATATTGAACGCTTTTGTGACCCTGATTACCAAGAGGGATCAACATTTTGAGTTCGTTTGCTAAATCTGCCCCATGAGTTCTCTCTGCAGTTACCTAGAATTCGTCAAAAGATATTATCATTGATCACGGGGATCCATGCGGCTTGGGTACGTTTTTTAGTACATGGGTTTCTCGGATGTTCTTGATTTATTATTCTAGATTTTTATTATTAGTTCTTCCATGATTTCTTCTAGGCACTCTTAGATTCTAAACCGTTTTGTAGCTTATCCAATACATTTTCAGATTTGTCTTCCTACATTTCTATATTCGCTCTATTTCAACATTTTAAGATTCATTTTTAATCTAGATCCCTAGGAACTTCTTTTTTTTTCATCTTTTTGACCTCTCTAAGGAAATGTACACTCTCCTATTGAGTGTCTCCGTGATTTGAAAGACAGGACTTATAATATTTTACTAATTAGTAATATTAGCATTAGTGCTGATCTTTTCAGGTCTGTGTTTTAGCCATTTCGCTTTGCTCCTAATTGTCGTGATCACATGTGAGCAAACATTGTTAGGATCGTGCCAGTAAAACTGCTCATTTTTTGGACGGGCTGCATCGACCCGTGTCTCCGTTGTAGGAGTCCCCTTGTGTCCAACCCTTGTATCAAAATTTAAAATAAGGGGGTCGTTCTTGGGCATAGTGGGCCGAACATATATATTTGACAGATTGCTCATTCCTGGTATGTTCTTGGACTAAATCCATCAATATCCAAATAATTATGAAATTTCAGAGCTCTTCTTTGTCACGGCCTTTCTAGTTACTCTTATGTCCAGTTCTTCCTAGATCTGGGGTTGTGCACCATGCTTACGCAACCTCACACGCTCAGCTGTGTTGACACTGTTGCAGCTAGACTTATGGCGCCAAATTCAAAAATGTTAGTGAAGGCCAAGAACACGTAGACGTTACATTATCAAATTCACAAGTTTAAATCCACCATTACATCTTTATTAATTATAAATACGATCTTGTTTTATTAATTCCTTTGTCAAAAGTAGTATTAAAAACATTTTGAAAGTCTTTTGATCTGTATATTGCCTCTACGATTTTGATCTCCAAATCTATGGATTAAGTAATTAAACTCGAAACTTCTTTGCCCTTCGTGTTGAAACGAAAACATTGACGAAAAACTTTGAATACATTAAAGCAGGAATATTAAAAACGCATCAATTACGAGCATAATTAACGAATGTAAATGAAAAAAGGGAAAGTTGAGTACGGTGCGGTACGCTGGTTGTAATGGTTCGACTAGTTTTATGAGCCGCAAAAACACGATCACAAGCAGGAACTACATTCTTTCAATGTTAATGCTGCTAATGATATCGAAACGTCGACAACTAAAAACGCGCACTCAACCGTTGAATAATAAATCGCTTTTGCGAAACCATTCGGTTGATGAATTCATGCATATATTATGTATTAATTACCCGTTAGTTTCATTCGAAGTTTATGATTTTTATTTATAGAAAAGTCGATCAACTGTCGTAATCGTTCGTTGTATTCGTTTTATAACCTTTCATTAATGCTTAATAAAGTTTTACAATGATACCAAATTTTAAATTTATTTCCCGTAGCTAATACTCCTGCCGATAAAAATAGGAAGAGATAAAAAAGGAGAAATAGTCGCTGTGAATACAAATTGTAGCTAAATAAAACGTGGAATTCCAGGGATTGGTTGATTAGTTTGCAAATGTAGTTGAAATTAAATCGACTGTTACCCTGTTTCAGCAGGGCGCGTACGCCGCGCAATAATGATCGAAATGCAGTTTCGGTTTTCGACAAACTTTGGCAAATTCTCTGGACCGCTCTACCTAAAGTTTCGCAGTTGTAATCCGCGCGCGCAATTCGCTCTATTCGTTCTGTGGGCAGCCTCGCAGGCGAACATTGTGGAACAAAGTTGGGGAAAACGCTGCCGGTGTCGGCGGTGTTTTGGGGCCGTACTGGTGACTGGAGAGTGTGGGGAAGGGGTAGTGGTGGGCTAAATGGAGTTTGTCGGAAAATTCAATTAAAAACCCTCGACGTGCGCTCAGCCCCTCCTTTTACCGCACGTCTCTTTCACCGGTGTTAGTGTTACTCGGGAAACTCACAAACTTTGTTCCAATTTCCAGCTACCGCCAGCTTCGCTACTTTTAGCTACTTTTTTAACCGGCCATGCTTTTTGGATTTATTTTTAGAACGTTTTCCTGAGGTTTTCCGGTGTGGTGTGACCTAGAGATAAGTCACGTCTTGTTGCTCACGTTTGTTTATTTACTTTTTGCTTGTTTCCTATTAAATCGTTTAAATACGATTTTGCCGTTGGTTCTTCTTAATCTTAGGGCTTTTAGGTTCGTTTTAGACTTGGGTTTTCTAGATCCTTCTTAATATCGTTGTCTCTATAGTTTTCATGGTCTTAGTCGTTCCAGAATTGTATGGATGTCTTAGGTCATGTCAAGCCTTGGTTGTCCTAGGTCTTCCTCCGTTGATTTACAACGTTATTCTAAGTCGTGGACATTCTATGGCTTCTGAGGCTAGGTTGCTCTTGATCCTTCTTGATATCAATATCACCAGGTTTGTGTTGGTGGCGTTGCATGGCCATCCTTTTCTCTTGATTTTTACCATTTACCATTCCTTCTATTCTTGGATAACTCTCTTTGAACACCAACTATTTATTGACGTATTTGTCTTCATCTCCCTAGATCATTTTTTGTCGATCTTTCTGTCTTAATCTATCTTCGTATAATTAGCTTTGTATTTCATAATTACTCACTTCCTCGTTTCTTGGGAGTCTTCCATTCAATACTCAAAGTGTATATGGCAAAGATAATTCTAGAAAAATGAAGACCACGAACATCTTAAGTATTCTAAATTTTGGCTTTTCCTAGGCCTTTCTGCAATTGTCGTACTTCTTATAAATAGTATCGATATTTGTATCTTTGTATTCTTGGTTTTCCCTATTCATCATAATAATACCAAGATTTGGCCTACTCATGATGTGCATACCCTTGACCTTTTCTGTGTGGAATTTATGCTCTCACTTCTTGGGTGTCTCCCATTCAAGACCCACAATTTTTATGGCAAAGAAGGTTCTAGAAAAATGAAGACCACGAACATCTATTCAGATTCTCCTTTACATCAATCTCTCTGGGTCTATACCTTTCCATACCCTTGCTGAAGCCTTTATTATTATTCTACAACCTTTTCTACCACATAGTGGTGTAAGGGATTAGTAACTTTCACCCGGCCCGATCCGGTCTCGCTACTGAGGGTACTGCTTCTGAACTATTGTGCATATGGATTTTTTCCGGGGACCGTTGCGAGCGAATTGCCCAACCTTCGTTCGCGTTTTTACCGCGAAATCAGGAGTTCGCGGACGGCTCTGCAGCTGCTTGTTGAGTGGGGAGACCAAGTGGTCACCCATCCAACGCCTAGCTATGTCCGACGTTGCTTAACTGCAGTTATCTAACGAGCACTGAGCTCCACAACGCGGAAAGCCGCCGCTGTTGAAGTCTTAATTGACTCTAATTGTAAGCTTTTAGTTTCGTATACATATCTGTAACTCTTTGTGTTTCAAGGCTAAATCGAGAGTTTTTGGGTCTCATCGTCATAACTTAGAGATAATTCGCATGATATGTATTTCCATTTTTAAGGATTCGAAGTTTTTTGTGCAATTCATCTCATGTTTTTGTTTAATTTTAGCGAGCACCGACTGCTATGGTCATTAGCTCTATTCAATTCCTTTTCAATGTTATTAGTCATATTAGAGGCTAACACTATTGCTAAGAAGAAGAATTCACTTTACTATGCATCCGAGAATCGAACCCAGGACCTCGCGGTTTATCTCATGGATTTCTAAGTCAAGATCTATTTAAGTAGTAATATCCTATATCCTTCTCTGCCTTGGCCATACCGGGTTCCAAATACATTTCGTCTTGTTTTGCTATATCCTTCTTATCTCTGACTTCTTATGAATTATCGCGGACGACCTAGAACCATTTCAGTTTAGGCCATTGTACATCCTAAGACTACGTATTTCTAGGTCTGTGCCATTAAAGGACCCCCTTTAGGTTCTTAACACTCTGCCTATCTTCTAGTCGCATCTTTGTACCTCTATTACAACATATTCTATTCTTGATTAATCTTAGTCGAAATCTTCGACCCTCCATTGCACCACCCTTGAGATAGAATCTAATCCCTCTCTTATTGTCTTAAACACTAATGTTCACCTCAATCGAAACCTGGATGAAATAAATTGAATTAAGAAAACTTATGGTAATCAAATATTAAGTCTGCTATAGATGCTTGACATATTTATTCCCATTGTTCTAGGACCTGACTGTCACGGATGACACCGTGCTGGAGGAACACAACGAAGATCCAACGCTGGTGCAGATGCGTCTGATCGGCGACGGAGGTGAGTTCTGTCTACCCGGGCCCGTGTATGTGTGTGATTAATCATTACGTCCTTTGTCTCCCATCGTTGTTCTGCACTTCTTGCGGCAGCGCTGACTCATCCGCCTGCTATCACCTCCTATCATTTATTCCGGTCTGGTTGCCCTCTGACATTTTGCAGCGATAGCGACTAGCTTTCACTGTATAATGGTATCGTTGACCTTTGTCTAACCTTCTCGCACAAAATAGAATATATATGCAAAGGCTTACAAGAAATGCAGTACTTGATTTATTCATGCAGTGGTGCAATATATTTTTACTACGCATAGATAATTTTATTGCATACGATCATGCTTTAAATCGTAAGAGTTAAAGGTTTTATGGCGAGGTATTACAAGATTGAATCAATTATTAGCCGTTGGGATTACTAATGAGCTAGCTACGTTTTGAGAGATATTCCTTTTAACTATTTAGAATGTTATACACTAATGTTGGTATCTTTTTAGATTTTACGACATAGAGTGTATATTTGGAAGCTAGTAAATTGAATTTTATTTTATATTTTCCGAGTTTTATGCTCCATTCTCGTAAACCGAATAATTTTTATATGTGACATAAAAGCGTACAACTCATCCTATCGCCGTGAAATTCATTTTTAGAGGGCCACTCATCATAAAAATATGTGTACGACGTAAAATTAACAAAAAGCCAGCGCGCCATTTCATGCCAATCACAATTTCATGTCATTTTCTATGCGTTTTGTTGGTTTTTCCAGTTGTGGAGTCAATTATGCGAGGTGAGAACGTCGGCATCACACCACGTCGCTCACGTTCGACCGTTTTGCAAGCGCAACAGCAACATCACCAGCAAACGGTAAGCGGTTCCCCTCATTTTCTCTTCTTGTCTCTTGCCGTGCGCGTTTTTTTTTACCTCATTTTACCTCATTGCTGTTCCCAGCGTAATTGTGCAATTTTGCACATGATATTGACATTTACTGACTATTGGCGATAACCGCTCCATGTCGTTGCAAGAGCGTGACTTCCGCGTTTCGAATGCTTTGAAGAGTTCCGAAGCTCTATCGAAGAGTTGAGCAGAGTGCAAAAGAAGATACTTTGACGTAATGGGAATCTTCTTGGGTGTCTGCCGGTTTCTCGAGACTTATATTAGTTGTCAATATGTCGGAACCTCTATAAAAGTGCCGCGACTTTATTCAATTAAACGTACTTTGACTGAAGATATCCTTGGGTAGTTTAAATATGTTTAGCATCATTTAAGGGATGTTTTCAAGGATTTTAAAAAGTTATAAAACCAATTTCTACATTTTATAAATTAATAGATCCATTTCCATATCATTTCGGCGACCTCTTGAAATCTCAGAATCTGTATAAACCTACAGTCGTTCTAGACTTTTTTTGCTAAAATACAATACTAACATAATCTTCGTTGGAAACAAATTAAAGGTGATGTTAAGGGCTTTCAACTGAGTCAAGGCCCATTTCTGTATCATTTAGACGACCTTCAAATCTGTTCAAACCTAGTCGTCATATATCAAAACAACAGTAATACTTCACATAACTTTTGCTAACATATTAAAGTTGATTTCAAGCGCTTCGAAATAATACCAGTCCCATTTCTGTATCAGTCCATCTACCACATCAAATCATATAAGTCCTAAATATAAGTTCATATAAGTTCTAAAGTTTTTACTAAAACACAATACATTCGGCGTCACAATTTTTGAGGAGATTATTTAGAATGTGATTTGAAGGTCTTTCAAATGCAACAGGACCTATTTGTGTCGTCATATCATTCATTTCAATGTTATAAATAACGTAAGACCCATTCTGCCTCATACCGACAATGTCATCTAAACCTCTATGTTGTTTGTCTATAGTCTTAGAGTTTTCTAAACTCTACGGTCCCAATTACATTGCTACACTCAGATTACTTATTTAAGGTGATCTCATCAAATCCTCTATGATCTTTTTGAACCTATAGTCGCTGAGTATCTAAACTCTGCTATACCAAAATACAAAGGTCGACAACCTAAGGCGCCAAACACAGTCCTTTTATTGCATACGGTACACACGCAGTGAATCGCAGAAGGCTCTCAAAGACATGCTGCAAACGCGAAGGATTAAGCCACGAGATGAGAGTCTCCAGACTCTCGCGCGCTGTTAAATTCCTTTCTTTCTCCTTCCAGCCTCCTCCGCGTCACGTCTTCTAGTTTAGTATGACCGTTGATGGTCATCGTCTCGTGTTGCAAGCATAAACCTATCTCTTCACTGCGTGCACGTATACATTATGGAGCCGGTTTCGCAGAGACTCCTCTAGCTGTTGCGCTCCGAGTCGTAAAGTCGACTTAAACCGACCACGCACGCGCGGGCACGCCATCACCATGTATATTCGACTCTAGACGATGGAGACGGGCGCGAGTTCCTTCGAACGCCACTTCGGCTTTAATAATAGCTCTCGTTGCTTGCCCGTCCACCGTCGTTGCCTTTATGGTTCGCGTTTTGCCTTTAATAAGGAGATTTCTATTTCGCAGTTAGTCATTTCGCAGCCGGGCGCGCTTCGAGGAAATTTACTGTTAGACTAATCAGTCAAGCAATCCGTGAGAGTCGTGAAACGAGAACCAGAGGAAGACGATGGCCGAGAGACTCTGCAATTACCTAAGACTTTTTGCGTGTTATCACTTTTATTTTAGGATTTAAAGCCATTTAGAAAGGTCTTCTTTAGGGAGAATTACACTAGATTGCCTTCTAAAATTTAGGCAGGAACCATCAACACACATACCAATAAACTAAATATCTTGAAAGATGCTTTCAAGAGCTTTAAAATGATACAGGATCTATTACATCATTTTGGCAACCTCATTGAATCCTCTATGATCTGAACAAACTTGGTCTCTCTGACAATGAGTTATCAGAGTTTTATTACCAATAAGATTTACAACCCTGTTGGAAAAAAGGGACAATGGGACCTAACGCCATGAATATTAATTTCAAGAACCAAAGAACATTTCCATTAAATTTAAAGGCCCATAGAATATATTCATCACACCGAAAATCTGATCATTGATTATGAAGTAAAGCAGATTATAAGTAGGACGACCAAGTTAATGTCAATATTTGAAATCCCCAACTTGATATCATGAAAATCTCTGGAAATGCCAATTAATTATACACTTTTTGATTGTTTTTATCACCGCGGCAAAGAAGACGAAATAAAAGCCCCCCGGAATGAGCCCATTGAACGACCAACTTTTAATTATGTTTGGAAGAACAGCCAAACTTCCCTTCTTTTGCAAGTGGCAAGCAGGAACGGCGGAAAGAAAAATCATTTAAGTTGCGCGCCCTCCCCCGCGGCGGCAAAAGTTTGCAAAAGTAATTTATAGTCGTTTTAATTAAACCGCATGGCCGGACGACCGCAACCTATCCCTACGTGGCGTCCTTAATTGACGCGCGCGCATCCGCCAGGCATCCACGGCCGTCCAAAAAGCTGCACGTGCCTCCGGGAAAACTCTCGTAAAAGTTTTGCGAGACGATCCTGCGACGGCGAAAACTTTCTGAATGAATTATCGAGCTCCAGCTTCAAGTTTACGCGTGTAGAGATGCCTTCGCCAAGTTTACAAGTTGCGAAAGCACCGAACGCTCGATCTATGCACGCGGAAACCGAAGTTTTCCCGAAGCCTTGCGAACTTTGGGACTCGGAAAAGTTTGCGCCCGGGCATATTCTTTCTCTATTACCAACTTAGCGACTCGCGACCGGCTCAAACTCGCAATAAATAGTTCGCCCGAAGTTGGGCTAAACTTGGTAAATTGACAGTGAGCACGGTGATACCCCTCCGAATGCGAGTCCACAACTTCCAAGTAGATATTGTATGACGTGCGGGGAGTTTGGGATTCCTTGAGATTATCCCGTCAAAGTTTTAATAGTTTTCCGGTCGATAAGTCAACTCTCCAAGAATGGCTTTTACTGCTAATGGACTCGACGCATTCTATCTGTCAACTTGGTCCTTTTTAAATTCGGTGCAAGGCAAGTTGCACTCCTAAAAGACCCAAGTTGAAACCTGAAAATTATCAGCGTCTGACCAATGTTGACTCAGGAAAATACACGTGCCAGCACGTGCCAGAATGCACTAGGGTGGGAAGTAGAGCACGACGGATCGAAAGCCAGCTGGAAAGGGTTGGCCCACCACCCATTCTCCAAACCCGAGGGGAGAACATACAGCCACTTGGCAAACTGTATGCGGCCTAAGTTAGGGTCATGTTGTACCTTCGTAGTAAGCCATCCATACTATAATGGGACTCGGGGAATAGGTAGAGACCGAGTGTGCTGCACTGTTCACTTGGGCTTGGTGGACCTTGGAGGCATCCCGCTTGGGATTTCAGTTCATTCACTTTTGTATTCTGCTTCGCCCTTCTTCCACTTTGGGTGGAACTCGTCCCTTGATTTTCTGCTACTATAGAGCTGTCGTTGAGCAATACAAGCAATGTGATCCGAATTTATAGTAGACGTTTATCGTCGGATCTTCCATTGCCAGAACCATTAAGCAAACCGGTTTCGGGATAGGAATTAATGAGACGATATTCAGGTCAATTGTTTCGGTATTCCTTCGTCCTCGATATTTAGTCTTTCCACTAACACTTATTTTAGTTGAGGTCTATTTGAAGTTGTTCGGTTGGAATGTTCTTTAGGGTTTGGAAATCTACGAAGATCTACTAATAGGTAATTAAGGTCTAGGAGGAGCTCATGGTTGAAGGAAAAGTTTTGAAAGTGGTAACTGCAATGACTAAAATGGAAGATACAAGACGTTATCATTGTTTTATGGCCTTTGTTGAAAGTATGAGAACATCTATCTATTTCTAACATAATCCGTTTATTCCTGGTCATTGGACATCCAGCTTTCAGTGTTCAGCATTGTTCGACTCTAAATGGCAATGAATTGCGTGCGTGTCCATTGCTAGGACTCTATGTAGAGGTGAGGTTTGTGCGTCTATATACAAGTAGCAAAATCGGTTGCAATCGCACTTTCGACATGAGTATGTGTGTGTTCGTACAGCGGCTGCGCCCTGCTGCCCGAACCGGTCCTAGGTGGCCATCGCCCATTCGACCTCCTCGTCTATCTTGCTCCTGACCCCTCGCTCAGTACCGTCATGCGACGCTCGCAGTGTTGCAGTGCAGCAGGGCAGGCGAAGTGAAGTATTATACGAACGCATATGCCCGGACATAAATTAAACTGTGTTATACTCATGCATATATACAGCAGAATCCGAGACGTGGCGACGGCAGGCCTGTGTATAGGTTGGTTGCATGTTGGTGTGGTGTGCGCAGTGTGACGGGCGAATTATAAATTGCCCGAGCGCCAATGTCCCGCTCGTTCCCTGGTCGATGTTGCATTGCTGTGTGGGTGCACGCCCAGACGGCGCGTGAGAGACGCGGCGGCGCATACTAACACATCCTTCGCACATATACGCACACCCATCAATGCCAATAGTCTCCAGGTTGGGAGTGTGCGCGAGCCCGAGCGTGGTTCGCATACAATTGCGGAGCAGGTCGTGGAGAGTTGGCCATTACTCGACGGAGCTGCAGGTCGGGTCGTAGTACTCTCGCCCGCGACTCTCCCGCTGGCCGCTTGAAGCTTCGGAGACTTCATAAGGAGGGCAAACCTCTTGGGTCTTTGTTCCGCATTGGAATGAACGACACGACCTTCCCTTGGAAATCATTTCATTACGAGATAAACATTCTTGCAATCTTTTTGTGTAATGAATTATTCTGCAAACTGTCTAACATTAGAATCAAAAGGAATATAGGACAGAACAGAACAACGCAGAACCCCAGTGCAGAGTTTTTCAAAGTACCCCGTATTAAGAGTTCAATTTGTCAAGAGGATGTGTCTAGAAGTGACTGGAAAAGATACTAAGATTGAAGTCAGAGCAGAATTTACCCTGTACATGAACAATAAACAGTATACGAGGAATGAAACTTCTGGGAATTTGATAGGTCCAAGATCCTCTTGTAATATACGTTTTCTCTGATGAGGTCAACATGGGAATACCATGAAGTTTTTATGGTTTTTGCGCTGGACGTGACGTAGCAAAGCTTAGAATGATGTCTGGATAAACGTTTCACTGCTCAGACAGGACAGTTGTTGGTGCTGACAGTAGTACTGTCTATAGAGCAGGAGCATCGATCCAGGAATATCCATGATGGATTTGGCGGTAGGTTTCCCTGAAAGTCACTGCACGCTTAATAAGTGTAACTTTAACTATACATGACTTAGAGGATTAGCTTAGAATGGATCCCCTGGAAGTTGAACTGCATCATCTTGTTCAGCGTTCCCTCGTACATATAACTGAAGGGGACTCTGTCTTGCAAAAAACATAGAAGAGGTATATGTTGCGCATGCATGTCAAAACTGCATAAATTGAGATTTCAAAACTTCTCCTACCCTCAAAAAGCCCAAAGAAGCTTTAGAGGATTGTCAATGGACAAGAAAAGATTAGGCGACTCTGCCATGAGGTCCCTTTGCAAGTGATGCAAGGTGACTTTCAGCGGGCAGGCAGGCACTCAACACCGCAACACGGCCGTGTTATCGCCGTTCGCCGATTGCCGTCGGGCGTGCAGGCAAGCGCGGCAGCAGGCCTGCTGCGTTTGCGTGCAGCCTGCCTGCACTTGCCCAACTAGCTAGTGCAGCTGCAGCAGCAGGCGAGGGCGCGTCACGCGGTTCCGTCCGTTCGGTGCAGGCAGATTAAACTCGTGCACACGCGTCCGCATTCGACCTGTGTCAGTGTAAATCCTGTGGCCCAGGTGCCTGTGTGTGCGTGTGAGCGCTCGCACTCGGGGAGAGACTCTGAAGTGTTCCTGCGTGTGCCCCCTGCTGTGTGGGTCTGTGTCGAGATTCGATTTTCATTTCCGCGTTTCGGAAGGCTAGATAGAGCGCTGCGCGCCTAACACAATCAACCGGTTGGTTACGCGTCTATCGTGCGCGCTCCTCTCTCATTGCAGCAGTAGGAGTACATTAACAGTTTTCCGGATCATTTGTGGATTACTCAACGCTGTTTTCGGTTCGGTGGGCTTGTGCTGGTGGCTCGCACGGCGCGGTTGCGCTTTAGGTAAGGTCAGCCTTCCTATTTGAGTTGACTATCATTGTTCAATACCTCCCGATCTGCATAACCTCACCCTCGACATAATCGTACCTTTGAGAGGTTATTAAACTAGATTTAGGGCCATACATTTTAGAGGTTATTTAAGGTTATAGGAACTTTGAAATGTATATGCGATTCTACTTATCTTAGGTACCTTTAATATGTTCAATGATCTCTGATATATTGTTGCCGATAACACTGACGTATCAAAATTGTAAATCAATGTTTTGTTTACTATTTTTATCACTTCATACCAACCAGGGAACAAAATATACATACTCGGAATGCTATAATATCACAATATTTATAATATCACAATATTTAACATTTCTGTTATTTTTGCAAAGTTTATTCAAGGTTAATGATATAAATATGAGGTAAATACAAAGATTAAAATTAAATAGAAAGATTAGAAAAGATCTAAACACACAAAAATGACATCTATTCATATAACAAACTTTATATCTATCATTATCATTACGTTTTTGAATCTACTTACTAATTCCGGTTTTATCAAGTTAATAATATTATGATACATTACGTTATCATGAAACTTTGTGGATTGACTAACAACGATGGAAATTACGGAATATTTCCGTTACTACTTCGCCAAAGCAAACAATCGAAAATGACTGTCTATTTGTGTCAACATATCGCACACACTTGAAGTGCTATCAATTTGATAGCAATTGTCGTACTTACTTAAATTCTCCGATAGTATCGAGGTATTAAGCGCGAGATTATCGAAATTATTGACCTGAGGCAAATACGCGCGATATTTTTGTACATGCAAAACCAGAGTTGCTCGATAAAATAAAATGCGATATGCAGATGATGGACGTACACGTATTTGGAGTGGTTGGCAAATATTTGCCGGCGAATTGTGGAGCGCGCTTTGTGAGAATTCCGCCAATCCATCCATCTCTCGGTCCGGGTAACTGTGTGTCTGGCTGGATTTTATCTCGGACCGCGCGCCTAGTGGCTATCGGCCAGCTATCCCTGGTCCACAAAACGTGTTTTTCGCATATGCACGGCGTGTTCCCAGTAACACACATAATTGGATATGCAGAGCGCTCTGGCTGACGAAAAAAAAAACGCGTATTCGCGAACGCGAGCAAACATGCGACATAGCAACTCTCGCAAACACGTATTCCTCCAATTCGTTCATTTTGTGTGCGTTTGCGTTTCATTGGTTTGTTTGTTTGTGCAAAACGCGTCCAACACAACTTCATGCGAATTCCGATTTTGAATGACATGTTATTTTGCATTTATACATATTTCTACCACTTTTTTCGCTTCCAATTATTTGCATATTATGCTTTTTATCGGTGAATGAAATGTACATTTCTATTATTAGATTCAATAGGCGTGTTTCTGCGAAACTTAATTGCTTGTTTTTCTCTGCTATATAGAGTATTTCTATACAATTCATATAAATAATTATAGATTACATTGTTGAGTTTTTAAATACATTGAATATGTAAGGAATATGTAGGTAATGTTAAGAATTTTTTTAAGTATGTTAAAGTTATTGTTGCTTTAAGGTTGTTGGAACAAACAATCTGGTTTGTAGAATTCTAGAAATATTCAAATTCCTGTCACAAAAGTTTATTTTATTGCAGTTATTATGTTACTTTGGAAAATTTGTCCTTCAAGCTAAAATAGGCGAAGAAAATTTAAAAAAAAAAACTACTTTGTAAGACTAATGTGTAGAGATATTAATTATACTTTTAATTAATCTTATTTTATAACTAACAAGGCAAATCTTATTTTAACGTTATACTTCATAAATAAATGCATGTATGATAAAAATGATTGGTACCATTCCTGTAATGACAGGAATTGTGCTACATTGTGTTCAATTCACAAGTGTGAATTTTACATCATTTTATTTAATATTGGTTAGCTGACTTCTTACTTGCTTATTTGTTTATTAATTCGATGCAGTATTAGATGCGAAGTCAATGCTACAAACATAGGAGTCGCAACATTTTCGACAAAACTTTATAAAAACAATCATAGCCACTCGTTTCGTACTCCTACAAGAAAATGTTGAAGTTATTTTTACTTTGAAGTTGTTCGGGAATAGATAACATGGTTTGTAAAATTCTAGGAATGCTCGGATTCCTGACATTTCTGTTTTGTTACTGAGGAAATGTAGTAATTCAATAGCATATTGTACAACGAGCATGGGAGGGTACACGTTTCCTCAAGAGTACTATGTATTGTGTCTATACGAGTGAGGAAAGGCGAATTTTATATTATACTTTTTTACGACTATTATGAATGAAAATCAAAAATTCTAAATCAAAATGATGCTGAAATGTGTACATTATCCAACAGGAATAGGAAAAAAGTTAAAACAATTCCTGTAGTGACAGTACAGACGTCATATTTACAACATTTTGTTTAATGTTAATCTTGTTCCAATCAACGAAACCTGCTTGTATAACCTAAACCTTGCGAATGACCAGGTAATTAGGCGGAAGTCTGAAATCGGAAGCCATAACAATATCTAAGGGCCTAAGGCGGGGCTGCAGCCTTTCACCAATGCTCTTTAACCTGTACCTGGAAGTGGCATTGAAGGAATAACGAAACCTGCTTATATAACCTAAACTTTGCGGATGACCGGGTAATTATCGCCCAGGACACTTTTGATTTAGAGTTCATACTGCGTAGACTATATACGCAATACCTGAAGTGGGGCCTCAAAATTAACAATAGTAAAACCAAATACATGCAAATCAACAGCAGTGCAGAAACAGAAGTGCACTTAACAGAGAGCATCAAAAGCGAAGAGGTCTAAAATTTCAAATACTTAGGTGTGGTTATGGACCAAAGAGGCATTGGTGATACAGAAATAAAAGAAAGAATGGAAGCAGGAAAATATTAGGGTGTCTTGACTCTTTATGGTGGGACAAATCGCTGTCAAAGGATACAAAGAAGCGAATTGGGCGGACGATCAGTCAGTCTTGTGCTATGGCAGTGAGTTATGGGTAATTAACAAACAAATGGAACAACGTATAGAGGCAACTGAAATGGACTACCTCCGCCGAAGTGCAAGAATCTCAAAATTGGAGAGAATCAGAAACATAGTCGTCAAAGACCTTATGAAAGTAGAGGCGACAGTTTTAGACAGAATTAAGGAACGACAATTAAGATGGTTTGGTCACGTTAAGAGAATGCCTGAAAGTCGATGGCCAGTGCAAATGCTGGACTGACAACGTGCAGGGCGGCGAAAGCGTGGTAGACCACGAAAGACGTGGTATGCAGGATAAGGTGGCGAGAGGGAATGAGCAAACAGGTCACTCTGTATGATGACTTGTATTATAACACTTACATTACAATGCTTACATGGATCTAGCTCTAGTTAGGCTCCTTGTTAATTATGTGTTTACTTATTGAAATACATGCCAAAATAAAAGATTATCTACTACTTATTGAAATAACGCACGGTATTTTCGAAGTGATGTGTTTTAAATAAAAGAATTAATTCTTGCTCGCTTTGCACACCTGCAAGTCCTAAAGCATTGAATCCATCCTCCAATTTCTTATAGAGTGGTGAAGAACACAGTATTTGAAAATTGGCGAGATAACCCGCTTCGAATGTATGCAATTGCATTTTTCCATTTAAAAATAAAAATATGTTTTGATAGTAACTTGAGGTAGTCCGGTGATAGGACAACAATTTATATGTGTGAATCCCCTTACAAAAGGTTGAAACATACTGGAAAATCCGGTGAATCCTAGCATATTCTATAATTTTATATATGTGATATGTACATACCTTTAGTTAAAAATTCATTAGATATATTTTTAAATTTATGTTTGGTATTATTCAATAGATAATCGCAAGGTAATGTTAATAAATCAACGTTAAACATTATAAATTGATAATTAAATACGAAAATGAATTTGATGAGTCTTCGAAATTATTGGTATGTTTATTGCGCATTGTTTTCATGTTTGTTTATTGAAATTACACCAGAGCATACGAAGCGTGGCCAATGCTAGAGAAAAAAAGGATAGCCTATCGTCTCGCACACCTACAACAAGTTATTCTTACCTTAAAGTTGTTTTGGAGTAGATAAAATGATTTGTAAAATTCTAGGAATGTTCAGATTCCTGACACGAATGTCAGTTTTGTTGTGTTATTTAGGAAAATTAGTATTTCGTAGTAATCTAGTAAAGTATGTTTAAAAACATTGTTTGTAAGAATAAAGTGTGTAGGAATGGTAATTATCTATGAATACTAATAGTAAAATTATGATTAACGACAAAGATGTAAATTCTACCTTTAATAAAATAATTCTAGTAGAACAAAAAATGGTTAGTACAATTCTTGTAGTGACAGTAAAGACGTCAAATATACAAAATTTTATTTAATCTTATTTGGGCCTTTTGTTGCTTACTTTATCAATTATTTATTGAAATAATAAGAAATTCTAGGCAATGTGTGTTTTTATTGCGATTTTTTCTACAAAAAGTTTTAAAAACTCATTGCCACTCGCTTCGTATACCTGCAAGTCTTAAAGAATTGAATTCAATCTTAAATTCCTTAAAAAGTTGCGAAGAAAACACTGTTTTAAAACAACAAGATTTTCCACCATAAAGTATAAGTATAAAGTAATGTATTTTCCCATTTAAAATCAAAGTATTTGATAATAACTTGAGCTAGTCGCGCGATAGGACAGCAATTTATATGAGTGTGAATCCCCTTTCACTAACATACTGGAAATTCCCGTAATTCCTAGTAAATCCTAATCTATTCTTTGCTATATGTCATGTTCATAACAATACATAACAGTGTTCTTAATTCATTAAATGTATCCATGTTTGGTAAACAATCCAAGGCAATATTAATAATTCAAAGAAACGCATAACATGTTGATGATTAAATACGAAAATGGCTGTGATGCTTGCTACTTCATAGAAATTTTACTAGTCTACGGAGTTACCGGATTTGTTTATTAAACACCCTAACTGCGAAATTTTCTTCAATGAGTAAAAAAGCATAGCCAATCATCTCACACCTACGTGCCTTAATGCATTTAATACGTCTTTAAAGTTCCTTTAAACTGGTGATAAAAATACTTCATCTCCTTAAAAATTTTCGAAGTATTCTGCTTTAAAATTTAGGAAATATATTTGCTTCTTTAAAAATCAAATAGGACAGAATTTAGATGCATGAGGAATGATATCTTCTTATTTGTTCTGTATAGCAGGGAATCACAATATATGTTTTTTTACTTCATTGTAATAGTTGCAGGACGTCCCATTTTTTCGTTGTTAGTGGGTTTCCATATATTACTGCTGCATTCTATAAATCAATGGGAGATGTCTTCTTTTTTATGCGCACTTGCATGTTTATCTTCGGTTCTAATCTTCTGTTCTATTTACGTTAAATAAATCACGCAAACCAACCTTATTATAAATGTTTCGGTTGCACTGTATTTACATTTAGGTGCTGCAAGTTAGTTTCCTTAGGATCTGCATAAAAGGTAGAAATATCTCTGAAATGATTTACATTATACCGAAAGAAATCCGCGGAAAAAGTTTCAAGTTGTCGAACGTCAATAATATAGATTCAAACAGTGTGAGCGTAGAAGTCCAGTTGGTAAGATCGCTGCTTACCACGCAGGGGGATCCAGGTTCAAATCCTGGTCCTACCAATAACACCTCTACTCGCTCCGGCAACCACATTAACATCTGAGGTTGTCGTTATAGAAGTCTTCTTCACCCTGGACAAGGCTAGAAACCTGCCCAAAGGGAATTAATATGCTAATAATTACTCAGAAAAATTCTGGAAGAATGACAGGCCACTGGCCTATACCCGGTCAGCGACAAGGCGAGTGAAAGAAGAAGAAGACTTCAAACAGCCCTTTGGGTATAGGGCTGTTTGATCCGATCTAGAAGTAACCTCAATCAGTATACCTCTAGAATCATATAAAAACTTTACATTGTCATTAAAATCTGTTCTCTAAATTAATAGTCTGTTAAACAAATGTTTTTAAGTACTATCAATCTAGTTTTGAAATCTAATTTTATTCTCAGGCAATTCACTTTTTATTAGTCATAAGATCTGATCTTTCAACCGGAAAGGAAGGCAAAGTTCAATTTTACTGATGTTTGTGAGACAGAGTTAAATTTTAATATTAAAATGCGTGGAATAAAAATACGTAAAGAACACCATAACAATTGTTTATGCTCATTTATTCCATCTTCGTTTTTATGTTCTTCGTGTCAATAAAAACGCATAAAAATGTAAATCACTGAACATAATTTAATTTTAAGCTTTCGTGTCTCGGCAAGCCCAAGGCCGTGCGCATAATATTTTCATTCGCTTTACGTTCGTGGTTTTGGCTTGACGGCGTTATATATAATTTTATAACTTTTTTAAAAACGTGCTGCGTTGTGATGTGATGGATAAAACAACGCGCCGACCCAATTTCGGAGGAATTAAAAACAAAACCGCATATCGAATTATACGAATGGGGGGCTTGTTAGTTGGTAAATCACTTCCAAGAACCGGAACATTTTTTTCACATTTCGTTTTTATCTCGTTTTAATTGCACGATTTTAGTCTAAACAGATTTTTATTAAACACGAATAATTTGATTGGCTTAGGTTGAGAATATTCTATAGGTGATTTGCATTTACGATATTATTATTCATTGGCAATGGATGTGATTCATAATTCCAATCGAAACCTTGAACAAACACGACGTAGGGAAAGAGAGAGATGAAGAGTGCATCGATCTGTTGTTTATTGCAAGTTTTATTGCGACGCGTCGATTACGTGTATATGTGTGCAGGACTCGTAAATTATACGGATTATTTATAGAGTGCTTTTGCAATTCAACGAACTTGTTAAGGCTACTGCGACGACTCTGTCATCTAACATAAATTCTACTTACGTTCATTTTCATGTAACATTCAATCCTTTTTGATATTTTGAGAGTTCTCCAAGTTATTAAATATTGGATTTGGTAATGGCAAGTATTTTAAATATACCGTGGTGGTTAGGTTAGGTAATAAAGAAGCAGATATACTCTCGAAGCGAAGTAGTATTCGTCGATGATATGTCTCGGCGATATAATGCCCTAGTGCAGGGATGAGCAACCTTTTTCATCAGCAGGCCAGCAGATATGTATTTTTTTGGCTGCCACACAATAGATTGAAGTTGTCTCTAATGATGGGCCCCTTTTGGGCCTGAAATTTATATAAACAAACAAATTTCGAAATGTTTCACGGGCCGCACAAATATGTTCGGTGGGCCGTAGGTGGCTCGCGGGGCGCAGATTGCTCATCCCTGCCCCAGTCGTTGAAGTATGGACGATGAACAACATTAGACTGATATAGTTTCGATACTGACTATAGTCCAGCCAAGTGGCGCAGTGGTATGGTTGATGACTACTGCCCACGGGGTCCCGCGTTCGATTCTCGGTGGGGATGCATAATAAAGTGAATTCTTCTTCTTATCTATAGTATTAGTCTCTAATATGACTAATTAATATGACATTGAACTAGAATTGAATAGAGCTATTGACTGTAGCAGTCGATGCTCGGTAAATCAAACAAAAAAAATACTGACTATACAATTTTCTCGAGATAAACCTCCTCAAAATTGAACTTTTAAGTGGATAGGTTTTCCCACTATGCAAGTGATTGTAGAATATAGTATATTGTACAAAGAGTACATGTGATGGTAGGATATTGTACACTATAATTTTTCTACAACTAATATGTGTAAAAAGGGTAATTTCTGATCCTGTAATGTGAACATTATACAACAGAATCAGAAAAAATATTTCTGGGATTTCACCAGTAGAGAGTTACTCACTGTTCAGTAGATGAGTTAGCACATGTGCATTCACATGATTATTGTGTTTATACAGTAAAACCTGTCGTATACGGAATGTTACGGGTCTATCCATTTTTTTCCGTTCTTGTCTGGCTTCGACATATTACAAGTAAATGCAATGCAGCAATTTTTTGTAAGACGGCTGGACAAAAGCCCAAAAATAGTATATCTGTGCGCCTTGAGATAGAATCAATCAAACAAAATTACAAGATTTCAGGAGGCTGGCGAACACGATTTACCCATACGAAATATTCCGTTATACACATATATTTCATTTCGTTTCCGCGTTAAATAGGTTTCACTGAAGAAGAAGGAAATCTGCAATATAAGCTTCAAATTCAATCCCATAAAATAATCTACATTAATTATAATCTCTTTTTCTTTTTTAAATTATGTTAATAGGGACATTTGTCTCTATAGGAAATAGTTAAAGGAAGCAAAAACGAAGAAAGAAAAAATCATCAAATACTCATTGTAAATAAAAAGACTATAAAGAAGTCTCTATGGTTCCTAGGGAGTTTCGTAAATAATGTGCATCTTTGTTGGGAAATTCGCACATTTCTTCTTTATTGCATTAAGTTTTTGACAGTATATTAGATAACGAGATGAAATTACGAAAAATCAATTAGCTGCCCATTTTGAAAATTTGGGAATTTTCATTGTAAAGTATTTTGACTGTTTTTCTTCAAATTAAATATTTAACATATCGTTTTTAAATAAAAGTAGTAGTAGTAGTAGTAAAACTAGTAAAAAGAATTCAGGATTTCCATAAAAACAAGGAGGTACACTGTATATACGTTTTACGGAGACAAATTGCACTATTAAATTTGCAATAATATAATGTTGACATAGGTTGCATATTAAAGAACTTATTCTAGTGAGATTAATCTCTATAAATTACTCTTTTATTTAACAATTTCCTAGCAACACCGAGTGTATCATTAATTGATTAAAATAGTAGCGTTCCGCTCTGAATTTACAATTATTTTTGTTGACATGATAGACATGTATGGACAGTCCCATACAAAATTGCAATACTTAAACGACTTTGTAGGCTACAGCAACAATCGAAAAAATATGGGTTCTGAAAATCTGTTCTAATTTTATAAACAACATATCTACAGATAAAGCGACTCACTCTATTTTTATTGTTGTTAATGGTAATCCTTCCGACTGCGCCAGGTTGATTAAATACGCGACGCAAAATGCTGAGGTATGAAACTATATTCAATTTTCCAAGTCCTTTATTATCAAGAGGTTCGTATAAGTAAAAAGTATCGATTCTAAAAAAATATTAGCTCTCTTTAAAAAATCAAGATTCCTAATTTCTCTCCTGCAATGAATAGATCATTAGTGACCTTATGCCATCGCAATTAATTCCTTACGGCAAACCAACCATTTCGAGCGAAAAGGAGCGCGCTGCGAAAACACTCGAGGCACTTTGGCGAGATAAATTTTCGTAATAAGTTTGCGCAACGCTCGTGCTAATGTTTGCAATTCTGCTTGGCTCCTCTCCCTCGACAGGGTCGCATCGTAAGAGGATTGTCGTCGTCCGGGTTGCATCACGGCGTGCATCATCATCACGCGGGAGCGGTGTCGACGACGGTGAGCCAAAACACGCGCAAACAGCGCGGCGCTCTGAAGCCGTCCGCGGCGGCGGCAGCAGCGTCATCGATCGCCGCCACCGGTGCGCATCAACACCACAGCCAGCAACAGCAGCAGCAAGCGGCGACGCACAACCACCATCACGTCGCGCCGCAACAGCCGCCGGCGACGCACCATCACAACCACCATCACCATCAGCCACCGCCGCCGCCAGCGTCGACGACACAGTCGCAGCACGAATCGATACGCTGCACGCCAGAGGAGACGGCCGATCCCAAAGGTTAGTAAACAAACAAGCGTCTGCGAGCGGGCTGTAAACACACTTGATTCCGTTCGTATTCTCATTCTGATCAGACGGTTCTGGGAGGGTGAGGTCGATTGTTATCGTATTTGTGTTCCAGAGGGATTCGATTAAAGATTGAACTCTTTCATTTGGGGGATTTGCTTTGATCAGCTTTCAAATGAACAGTTTACAGTTGGTTTTATCTGTTTGTTTTGGTTTTTAAAGCAATTTTCAAATCTGATCATTATTTAATATATTGCATTTTTTTCTGTGAATTTTATGTTTACAAGAAAACAAAACTAGTCTGATTGTAGTAACATCCTTTCTAACAAACATACAATAATCTAGGAAGTCAACAAGAACACTACGTAATCCCCTCATAAAGTTGTATAAGATTAGTCGAATTAACACCTAACTCCACTTAAATTTATCTACGTCATCGTTAATAGTGTAAAATTTCTCGCGACTCACAGGTTAGTGCGAATGATTATCATGTACATTCTTCTGTGATGTGCTGATCACGCTACATTGCACTGTCGGCGGGCAGCTTCGATTACAATTGCACGCCCAGCAAGGCAGCCGGAAAATGTGCTGACCGAAAATCGTGCCGACGTCCGCGAAAAACCACACGCGGCCCTGGGCGCGTAATAACGGCCAGCGTCAGCGCGATAAATGCATGCGAACGCCAGCGAAATGCGAACTATGCGCGCAGCGGTGCTTAATTTGATAAACTCCGGGGCGCGAGCCACAGCATATTTTAATCTAATTTAATTCCGCGATTTTCCCCACGCAATTTTATATTTTATTTTACGTTATTTCTGCGTATGTTATAGAATGAGCGCGCACGCCCGCGGAAATATGGCCGGGGTATAACCATGAAGTTTCGGTCGGAATCGCGAATAAAGGGAGCTTTTATGGCGTTCCCTGGTGAAACGTTTCAATAGCAAACACGCGCAAGATATACGACCGGCTTTATTGCAGTTTAGTCTCAACTCCGCCCAACTCTCAGAACTGGGAACTTGTACAAGTCGTAAGAAGCTTCGTTTGAAAATGCCTGTCACGACTAAACAATTTCGTTGGAAAAGATTCAAAAGATCAGGAACTTGTCATGGAAGATTGGCTTTAAATTGGACAATTTTCATGATTTTTTACGCTTTTATATTATAATATTTTAACAATATATTTTATTTTACTTGAAATAGTTGTTAGTATGTTTTTTTTTTCATTTCAAACTAGTCGGACCCTATAAATAAATCTTTAGTGAATTCAAGAACGAAATTCGACCCTGTTCAATTTTTGTTAGAATTCCATTTGTATGTTCCTTTTAATAAGCTGACTAGTACTGGATTCCCAAATTTAATTCTTTTTTCCTGAGGGCTGTGAGAAGATCAAAAGAACGGAAAATTGCGATTTTATAAATACGATTTTGTAATTCATATTTACACTTTCCGTATATCAATTTTTGCAATCTTCATAAATACTAAACTTAAAAAGTTGAGTTTTCAAGAACATAGAGCTCCTTCTAGATCAGAGGTGTTCAAACCCATTTACAACAACACCTAAGAATGTCCATAAGAGATCCCCACGTTTATCAAAGTGGGACCACTCATGTATAATGGTAATCGCATATGGTAAAAAGTTTGGACCGTTCCAGAAATATTTTCTTATTGAAAATTCGCTGTAACTTTAAAAATATTTATTATTTCACTGTTTCCTGACTGTTTCCTAAACTATTGAATCTGTTGTTCGGCATAGAGATTCGACCGTTACAAACTAGAGAAAATCATTTAAAAACCTGAGTAACTACAAAAACTTGTTGAAGGCTTAAAATTTGAACCCGAAATCTCTTTTTATAACCCAGACATGCTCAACATATTCTAACTTCACTGTGACTTTTCTTTTAATTAGCTGTCATGAAAAGTCTTAACTTACCAAAAAGATTTCCAATTTGAATACCAAGATAAAATGTATACATAAAATAGATTTTAATTGAACAAGCTTCACTCTTTAAAACGCTCCCTTCTTGTTTGAAAACTTTATTATACTTTAAAGATATTTTGAACCTCAAAAGGGGAGGCATCCTAGAAATGTTTATCCCTTGCAAACTTGTTTAAACCTTTTAAAAACCTGAATAACTGTAAATACTTGAAACTGGAAATCATTTTTACAACCCAGAGATAATGAACATGTTATAACGCAACTCTAATATTTCATTTAATTATTTCTTATCATAATTTGAGACTCCTGAGTAGATTTTCAATTTACAAGATGTCATTGGATGATCAAGAGATTCAAAGATCATAACTTTGTAGAGAAAAGTGGGTTTTAATTGAACAATCTTCATCCAGTTCTTAATATCTTATTTTTTTGCAATTATATTCTAACAAAGAGAATATCTCAAATCCGAAAAAGATGATATCCGAACAATACAAACTTGTCATGACTTTCAAAAACCTGATTAACCTTGCAAAAAACTTGTTAAAGCCTCGAAAATTGAATCCGAAACTTATTTTTGCAAATCAGTCAAACTTAACATGTGCAACTTGACTTAATCGTATCTTTTAATTTCCTCTCATTAAAATTCTAGACATACAAAGTAGATGTTCAATTTCCTAGAGATCATTTGATGTATTTTGATCAGGAAATTTTCGTAGAAAATAGGTTTTAACGGGACAATCTTTATTCGTTTTTTTTTTTCATTTTCTCGATTTCTTTCTTAAAAGGTATGAAATATTAAAAGGATACTTATAATCCCAATAATGATGGACTCTTGAAGAAATTCTTCCCTTAGAAGCTTGTCAGAACCATTCAAAAACTTGAATAATGATGCAAAAATTCGTTAGTCTCGAAATTTGAACTGGAAGTCTTTTTTTTTCCAATCCTGACAGACATAACACGTGTTAACTCAACTTAAACATAACTTTTAATTGCCTCCCATCAAAATGCTAGACATGTAAAGTCTATTTCAATTTACTAGAGGTCATTTGAAGGTTAACGACAACTAGATCAGGATTTGTAGACAATTAGATTTTAACTGAATAACCTTTATCCTTTCTTTAATATTCCTTCATTTTTTTCTTAAAAAACTTGTTGGAACCATACAAAACCCTGAATAACCATGCATAAAACGAGTTAACTCCTCGAAATTTGAACACGAAGGCTTTGTTTCAATCCAGACAGTCACAACATATGTTAACTCAACTTAAACATGTCTTTTAAGTGCCTCCCATTAAAATACTAGACCTGAAATAGATTTTGAGTTTCCTACAATTATATTTTAATGTCATAAACAGTTACAAACTAGATAAAACCTTTAAAAACCTGAATAACCGGCAAAAACGTATTACAATGTAAATATTCCAAACATTCTAAATGTTCAAAATCTGAATCGTTCTTATTTTGCTATTCAGGCAAATCATAGGTGACCAATCGGTTTGCACCTTTTATTTAAATCGAATCCCATCAAAGAATTTACAATTAGATTAGCCAGAGGTTACGTGAAGGTCAACCGCGACGCCTGGAACCGATTCGTAAATTTGCAATCATTCGAACCGCGAATAAGAGGCGCAGAGAGAGTAATTTACGAGCGGTGCGATTTTTCTCCTGCGTGTAATCCCAGCGCGTCCTGCCAATTGGCATGCAGCCAGGATAAATAAAGTCGCTGTCCGTCTACGCGCAGACGGCTGTTATTAATATCCGGCTGGTGCACAAAAGTACACGGCTGCTGCTTACGCACAGACAGTTGCTCTATTACCGCGTAGTTTAATTTTGGAAAACGTTGTTGCTTTACGACGTCGCGCGTTGAGTGCCACCATAGATTTGCAGCAAATTTGTATTTTGCAAGTAATGGGAAATTCCACTGAACAGCGCGTACAATAATAGATATATTTTTTACGTCTTCTTGCTCAATTAACAGTTGATATTGGTATATTTTCATTTCTATTGTTTCCCTCTATTTCTATTGGTTAAGTCTATTTTAATGAACAATTATGATTTGTTTGTTGATTGCGTCACGGTCTAGTTACTTTCATTGTTGTTGGCTTGGCTGAGCACATTGCGCACAACGTGCGCACGTGCAATGTTTTTCATCGGCTGCAAAAAACTTCCAATAACACAGTAACTCACTCATTGATGAAACACGATGGAACGTTATGTAATTATTAATTCCATGTTCGTTGTTCATTTCTTGTTCCTTTGTTCGAGCATAGTTTGTCTTGACCTCGATGTAAGAAAGTCGTTTGTAAAAGTGATTTGCAAACGTTTAAAATTTTCTATTACAGCTACGGACTTGTTGATATCTTGTATGGTTATTGAACAGTAATTTACGACATGCGTACGAATGGTATTTACGTGGTGGTACCTGCCTATTCGTTTCTCCATCACCTCTCTTTTTGTTTATGGTAGACCTCGTTTTCGCTGCGGTTTCTCGGCTTCCCAGCCGTGGTTGCCGATGGCAATCTTTCATCTTCCTGCGTTCTCGAACGGCTTGGTAAAACCGCGCCATGTCTCGTAATCGTCTACGTGCGAAAGAGAGAGTCTCTTGTTCACTGGGTGTGTATTCGGGAAAAACTGGAATAATAAAAAACGCGCCCTCGAGGCTTCTTGCTTCCACACGCAGCAAGGTCTCGCCACCAATTCTCCCAAGTTCCAAGCATTTCGTGACTCAAAAAGGACTGGCAAAAGGGAAACGGAGGCCCAGTTCTCAGAAGTATGACTCAACATGTGCCGTGTCGCTTCGCCTTGTTTTTCAACTCTTTATCTTTTCTCGCTTTTGGAGAAAAGCGAACAAGACTTGAAATTGGCAGAGGGTTTCCCCTTGGAACGGCCGTGAACCGTGAACTGAACTGAAATTGCTATTTTATTAAAATTTCTTGCACTTTATTGTGAAATTTTGCGATATTCGTCGTTATTATATTGCAGAGCGCGCGACTGATGTAAACAGTAAATAACTGGAACACAATGTTAGGAAATTTCTGTTGGAAACGTCTGGAATTGAATTACTTTAATATTTGAATAATTTTATTAAATTGTAGATACAGTACATTCCCCGCTTTCTTTTCTACGAATCTTGAAAACCTACACGTGAAAATTGCTTCGAATGTCTTCTTCAGGATAGGATACTTTTCCCGCCAATTTTACTGGCTTGATCGTCAAAGAAGGAATCTTAACTAGCTACAAACCAATCTGCCAGGTCTTGACCTAGGTCTTAGCAACTTCAAAACGCGAACTTCATAACAAAGTGAAGCAGGCTTAATATCCTCGTACTAGGTAACTGACAGAGGACGTCCCTTAATGTGGACTCTTCGCTTCCCAAGAGTACTTCGTCCGTAAATCACATAGCGAAGGTGTAGATGTAGATGGATCAGGCAATATCCGAGGTCGCGAGGACGCCAGCATCAAGTCGACCTGCACAACTCCATGTTGAGATGATTACCATGGAGACGGCAACTCTAGAGACGTCGGACCACTACTCACTCAGTGTGCTTCGGCTATTCCGAGCTATTCGTGTTGTGAAATTATATCTATTTATCTCTACCTTCCTTCTGCTCGAAACGGGAATGATCCGCGACTAATTAGGCACAGTGTATTATATACCGAGGCTGTTCAATGATGGGTTATGAAATTTGTTGTTTATCAGCAAGTTGAACTCTGCCCCTTCAAACTTGTTGTTTAGAGTGACGGTTCTGGGAGTTGAATCGTGCTGGATAACCAACCTCCAGCAACTATGAGCCACAAATCTGCTCGTCGGTGGGTAGGGAAATTTCGGAAAGTTGCGCGCAACATCAATATCCGTCTCAACTGTTAGCATGCCTCATGTTCGCTCAAAACCAGATTACAGCGAATCCAATTGGAAGTACCAACTTTCGCAATAACTCTGTCTATTCGAGGCCCAGGGCCAAGAGGTTAAATTCCATACGTAATACGGCAATAAATTATCTGCGTTCTTCGTTGGATGCATGCTTTGCATTCGGACCTAATTGGATGTTCATTACATGAATTGGCGTCTCGATGCACGGTTATGGGTCCTTCACGTGTTCGCACTTTTGAGAGATGGTGGTAGCTGGAGAATCATAGAGGTTTGAGAGACGTGGAATGGAGATGCTTCAAAGGCAGAAAAGCCTACGGCGTTTCCGATAGTCGGCGTTTGAAGTTGCCAATTGGCTGTTGGAAGTCACGGGGCACGAGGCAGTGAACCGTGATGCGGTGATGCATCCTATACAATGTTACCCACTGCTTTTCCATACGGCTGGCAATTCACAAGACCGTAGGTAGGTTGGTACGGTGCATGATGGCACGAGATAACCGGGCACGAAGCAGATCGCCTTAATTGGAAGCAATTTATATCGCACACACGCGCACACACCTTGCTTATAGATAGACAAGGTAGACGCAGACAGACAGGTCTATAGAGACACGCAGGTATGAGACCGCAAAACTGATGGGATGAAGGCGTATAGCGACGGAGCCAATGGAGTGCAGGAGAGATAGAAGTGCGCACACAAAGGGTCTATACCTCTCACACCAGCTGCAGACGTGCACCAGGTCGGCTCTACCGGCCAGACTATGTGCCAACTGAATACACACAGGTAGAGAGGACGACGTGGATCGGTTTGAACTTGCTCCGTACGCGTCCTCGGTGCCCACGCAGTGTAACGAAACTTTTTAAAGCGGATAGCTTCATCCAAATTTTTGGCAGTCGTCCTCGTCTAGTCGAGCCAATTCAGCGCCAGTGGACCAGGTCTTAAAATAGACGCACTCCGAAAAAAGCAACACGCTTTAATTTAATACGCTGCGCTGCACTTGGAAAGTAGGTATTAAGGCATTTCATTCAATTTCCGGTCTAATGTTTGGATTATGTGTGCTGGCTTCGACAAGTCGATGGGAGTCTGAAATATATTTGACCCGGGCAACAACTGTCTGGGAGAGGTGATAATTTATATTCGTGTGGACCTGCTCGGGCTCGCCGCGTCCAATTGGAAAAGCAGGAATCCGCTTGCGACTGACGTTAGTCTCGGCGTGTTTTGTGCTGCGCTTCAAACATTTATATTTATGTCAGAGCCAGCAGGACAGGATAGCAGATGTGTTTTTGATGCGCTGCCAAAAATCGAGATCGCCGCACTTGGAGCAACTGCTTTCAACAAGCGACACTACTTCGTGCGATGTGGTCCACATCACGGGCAGTTAAATTGCTTCCTAGTTTGTGGAGGTTGTTTGCTCTGTTTCTGAATACTCTACCCTATATTATTTAAATGTCTCGTTTATTTCTTCAGGCGCTAGAGATTTTTTACCGGAATCGGTCATTCTTGTTATCGTTTACATAATTATAATTGCATTTTCTTGGTCCTAGTTGACTCAGAAAAACTCTATATTAAAGTTTGTTTTTGTAGATAGAATCTCATCAAAATTGAAGTAGGAAATTATTCCTGCAAGTTAACTATAATCGAAAAACTTGTTAAATAAAAACTGAAATAGTGTTTCCCGCGATAGTTGGGCGGAACTTTGACGCGATCCCTCGCCATGTTTGCTCGGCTGCTCAACTTCCACCTCGCAACTATCTCCCGTTGTTGCGAGTCTTAACTTGGGAGTCTAATAGTCGTCGACGGTAGTCATTAAAACTATATAAACTCTGCAGTTACAAGCGCGGCGCGTCGTGGAAGTGAAGCTCGACGTCCTGGCCTTTCTCTTCCACTACTACATCGCAACACGCATCCAGCCAGGCAACTGCTTGTGGGAAATCAAATTTTGCATTTAATTAGCCACCGGCGCGGCGTTGTGTAACGCTGCACACGCTCAACACGGTCGCTCTCCGGCATCAACTTTGATTCGCGGCAACGCCAAGTTCAGAATTCTGTGGAAACTTCAATTGCTCGCCGCCGCACTCGCTTGCCGGGCGAAATGTGTATAAACTTTGATGACTTGTAATGGCTTTCGAGTGTAGCAAAGTTTAACTTCCACTAGAATTTAAAGCCAGCGGCTAACAAAGAAACGAAATTTAAAGCCGCTTGAGTTTGCCCTGAAAAATACATCGATTTAATTATATCGTACGTCAAATGCAGTTGCTGTTTTTAGCTGTTTTTCCTAGTTTTATGTACTTTTTGTGTGTTCGCTTGTAAAACCTGACACTTTAGCAAGATGATATAACGGAAATTGCGTGTAGTTATGAGCGTGTATAAATCAGTAAAGTTGACAGAGAGTGGAAAAAATGGTCGCCAGTCTGAGTAGATGGATTTTAAGAGCAAAGAGCAAAAAAATTATACCAAGTTCCAACTTGAATCCACTTACACGTAACGATACTCTACGCCTAACAGTACTTACACTTTGATAGTTGAGGATGAGGGAGAGATAGGTATGGAAGTCAGTAGAACCAAACGATGAGGAAGTGTTTCGAATTAATGCGGCAAGCGTTTACTTTTGTAATTCGATTATTAATATATTTGATGGTATATTGTCAATCATTTGAGATGCAAAGCAGGTTACATCCAAAAATCATGTTTTCTGGGTGCTTAATAATAGAAGCAGAAGGTCAAGGGGGTCTCAGTAAATAATTACTGGCAAAATGAAATACATCAATCTTGAATTCCCCCATATCCTTCAAACACTTTTCAATATTGGACCATCAAAGTAGGAAAGTTTCCAAAAGCAAAATAATGGAAACAGGCTTAAATTTCCTCAAAGTCATTTGTAGGTCATTGGTAGTCGCTCGGACACTTTGGAACTCTATAAATCTTCTGGCGAGGTCTGTTCCTTATTATTTTTAATTTTTACAAATCTAGAAACTACTGAGCTAATCTGGCTATTCCATAAGGCAAGAGATCTTTGATAATCCAAAAAAATCATTGTAACATATATCGAAACCAATATTTGTATAAGTCTTTCTAAAACTAAGGATATACTGATACCAAGGTGAGAACTCTAACATTTTAAGGTTTAACTCTAGCAAAATATACAATTTTTGAACTCTCCCATATCCTTAAAACACTTTTCAGTGCAGGGCCATAAAAACAGGGAAGTGTTCAAGAGTAAAACAAGTGAAAACAACCTTAAATTTCCTGAATGTCATTTGTAGGTCATATGGTATGAGCTCACACGCTTTGGCGCTCAACGAACGTTCAGCTCTATCGTCAATATGTGAGCTGCCTGCTGCTGTGGTGCGTTTTTTGCTCCTTTCTTTGCCTTCAGCATCTTCGTTTCTTTTGATGGCCTTCATTGCCAGAGAGCCGCACACAGCTGCGTTGCTATGCAAGGCATGACGCATTTCGCCCGCCCCGCTTCTGTGTGTGCGCTCGCATCATTTCGATGCCATCCTCGTTTTGCTCCTGTTGCCGATGGTTGCCAAGGCGGCAGCTCGCACCGTGGCGCTCCTCACCACGAGCATGTTTGCTCGCTTGGGTCTTGTTTGTTAACAAGACCCAAGCGAGAGAGTAAGTAAGTACTCCACCCGAGTTTTGTTAAATTGTCGGTTTCCTGCGCGCACCTGTTCTCGCTGGTTCCTTTTTTCTATAGCTTCTTTCTCCGTGGCTCGGCAGCCCACACTCGCCACTCTAGATAGAGAAGGCAGAAATGTGGCCCTTTGTGGAACCTGTCCCTTTAGCATCCGAGTTTGATGGCTTCAAACTTGGTTTACATCAAAACACCGCGTCTTCGTTCTCGCAGCTACGGATTTGAAATTATTTTGAAGTCTCTTCTCTTCGACGGCAGTACACGCTTGAGGCTTGTACTCCATCCACCGTATTGGAGTGCCGGCGAAGTTGGCAAGTCTTTCAGCTTGCTTTTGGACAGTTTCCATCATCGTTCTCTCGATATTCCACCGACCGCTTCTCTCTTCGAACTGGGGGAAGCCACATGTTATTGCCCTTCGATGAAACGAAAACCGGATTCCAAGGCATCACCTGCTCTTTCAGAGGCACTATAACCTTAAATTCGCATTATCGTCGTTCTACCTATCTAGAAAAGGATGTATTGTAAATATACAAAAGCCACACTAGTGGAGGAGGTTTTAAAATTCAAATTATCGTACAACAGCTGTTTCCTTCTTCAAAGATTAAAATCATAAGCAATATCAAAAGCTTCCACATTTGGCATTCCAAAAACTACACCGTTATAGATCCAATATCATTTATGTATATTGAATTACTCATTTAATTGATACCACACCCAAGGGGAGGCATTATTTATAAAACATTAAAATTGGAATTTTGAATGTAGACCTTTTCCACGGGGTCTGTCAATTCATTCTATATTTATATTATATCAGTATTTTCCACCCGTCAATTTTAATTAATAACAGCGTTTATAATTTAATTAATTTTCGATTTGCGCCAAAAACAAACACGCATTCATGGTAATTTTCATTGAACCTCTAATGAAAACCGAAATGAAATATTTTCCGTTCGGGCTAAAATCAGTATCGCACATTCGATATACTCACATTTATTACACTTCAAAATAGCTCTAAAACCGTTTCAAAATGCTGGCCATCATGAATAATGCATACGTCGACGATAATCCCACATTTGGATTGCGTTCTGCATCGCCATTTGCCGTGTCGATAATAAAATATCTTCAGTCCCGGTGTGAAATTCAATCGTTTTGATCGATAAAATTGAACTGGAACATGAGCCCGCAGAGGTGGACCACTCTACGTTTAGCTGTATTTGACCGGAGCCGGTTTATCACGAAACCGAATATATCTCCACTTTCATTTGCATATTATTTACTCGCGTGTAGTGGCGAATAGCAACAGAGGAAGGCTCACGGTTGCATGCTGATCAGATTTACATTCCTCGAACCTGAAATAGTTGACATCTACCTTGATTGCCATGAAGGCAACAGAACCATGAATACAGTTCGCGAAGATTACAATGAAATTAATGTCATTCTCTATTATTCCTATTATGATCATTCGATCGGAAGTTGGAATGTTCGAAGTAGTGCACAAACTGATTAAAACACTTCCTAACAAATCTTCTAACGATCCCACCATTATTGTTGTGATTTCATTAAAAAGAGGATTTCAATATGAATAAAATGAGGCTAGACCCAATAGTGAAATTTATTTGAGAGTAAAGTGATTAACCTTTTTATATGTCTAGTCTTGGAATTATTAATTGTTTCGAAGGCCATAACTTGCGTCAACATGTCACTAACATTCTCCCAAGGGAATTTAGATCCTCAATAAAGCCGCCTACACAATTCAGTGTCCTTTTGCCCTCTAGAACCACGCAGTGGGTGTATGGATGGATATCCAAAGTAGGACTGGAACTGCTTTAACAACTTTCCGTGCCTTTGGTGTTTGTGTTTGTCGATTGGTTGCTTTTTCCGTTTTTGCCCATTTGTCGCCTGTCCCATTTCTCGCACGTGCGAAAGTTTCGCAAACAACTTGATGCGCGTAACATTTCCTGGCCTGGCGGGACAGACGCATGACGCCGCCGCCATGAAAATTGGTTCTCGGGCGCGGCAGAGCCAGACACACGCGTTTCCCGCCACCGTCACCATGGTGATGATGACGCCGTCTCTCTCTTTCCCTGCTTGCTGCTACCCCCTCAAGCGAGGAATTCCGGGGGTGTCCTCGATTCTGAACGCAGCGCTGTCCCGGTTCTGCCCGTGCGCGCGTGTACGTGTATGGTGTTGTGTCCTCTCCCCGTCCTTGGTAATATTATTCGCGTCTATTCAATTCCCGTCGTATTGGATAGGGCCTCCTCTAACTTTGCAGATCCTCTCCCTCGTTCCATCCAGACTC
>JAODAC010000001.1:2353934-2403239 GCA_027575185.1 Mimaenictus wilsoni | reverse complement strand
CGTCTATTCAATTCCCGTCGTATTGGATAGGGCCTCCTCTAACTTTGCAGATCCTCTCCCTCGTTCCATCCAGACTCCAGACTCGTCGGCTTAAGCATTAAACACATTCGACGCTCCTGCATGCAAGTGTGTGTGTTCCATGTTTGTGTTTATTCTCCGGCTGGAATTTCGAAGGTCGTGGTAGAAAGAGAACAAGCTACGAGGAATCACCACCGACTTGCTGTTTTTTTTCCTGTTGGAAGCGCCGAGGTCGTCCAAAGCACCCTTCGATCCTCAGCAGGTTCTTCCTCCGTCGAATTCCCCTAAATCGTCCTACATTACGCCCGTTTAAAGGGGTTGCGCAATGGCAGATAAAAATTGCATTCAACGGTGGAATGAATTGCTTGAATCGCATGAATACCAACAACGTGGTCTCTATACCCTCGGTACGAATCACTATATACGGATACAAAATGTTTATTCATCCAAATTATAACTTCCCTCTATACACACTTTCCGTAATGGCCAAAGCTATGGTTTGGGTACCATTTTATTGGTAAAATCTACTTTTATATGCCATTATCCCGTTATTTCTGGGCCTCGTCAATATTAAATGGGGCTCGTTCAAAATGTATATTTCCCGTAGCATTCCACAAAATGCATCAGCTCTAATTCAAACCCAATATTTGCATCCTGCAAATGCGATGTCTATTTATACACATGGGTTTGTGTATTCATTCATTTGATTATTTGATGTAGAATGCCAATTCCCAGAGAGCTTCAATTCCGCGCGGCGTAAGTTTAGAAAGCCATAAAATCGTAAAATGCCAAGCGTGGACCACCACAACCCGCGCATCATCAAGTAGTTTAACTTTTAACAGTTTGTAATACGCCTCGCGTGCCAAGATTGCCAACTTGTTGGCACTCGGCCAGGGCACGGATTGGGCCGGCATAGAAATGAAATCGTGGAAAAGCGGGGTATAAATAGATCTAGCGTATCGACCAATTCCAACCAAAAACTCGTCGTGAATACTTCCATGGAAAGAAATAAAATGCATGCCAACCTATAGAAACAAGGAACATGTAAAATCTTGACTACTCCTCTCCTTTGTATTAAAGTCTTAATTAAAAGTTTGAAGGATTAAATAAAAACGAATGAAATTATTGTGATTAATGGCAATTGCAAAGTTCCTATCGCGTGTCTGGTGGATTGAAAACTTCGAACTTGAAAACTTTCGAACCTCCCATAAAATATTCAAAGGAAATCTTTGTATACCGTATTTTATTCCGTGGTGACCTTCAGAGCCGTATTCCAAGAACTCCGCCTAATTCCATGGAATTTTAAAGGTTTCGTTCGATGCACACCTGTTAATAAAGACGTTGGATGTCTCTTTCGAGTGGAATTGAAGCAAATGCCACTCCATTAGCGTAAATTACAGTGAATTAAACATTTGCGAGAACACGAAAAAACAATTCGCGTAGATCAAGTACATTGTTCGATCGGTTATCTCAGTCTTACTATAGGTATTTTCTCGGTGGTTGCTTGCCGAGAGCTACGAAAACAATAACGTTACATAAATAATCTTTTTGCCTCCTGTGCCCGCAGTCGGAACAATTGAAATTGTTGCTAGCTAACTGTAGGAAATATGTATTATTGTTTTGCTCTGGTTTCTATTACGCATTGTGTTTCTCGTAAGGTAAAAAATAAAGCGAACAAGCGTGGGCTTTTCGAATCGGGTATGAATCGAAACGAAAGGTGAATCGAACTCTGGTACAGACGAACACAACTCACAAAAAAAAAAACAACTGCGCCTAGCATAACACAAGCGCAACAATGCCATGCTTCGATGATGAACGCTAACGACGCACGATGACTTGTTTTTCGACAACGAAAGCTCGCGCACATTACGCCTGTAACTGCCAGTCGATGTCTCATAAAAAACAACAGAACATCAAACAAAACATGCTGGAGTTGTTGGCGTTTGAGATTATTCCCGCATCGTCAACGTGACAGCAAAAAATTGGAGACAACACAAAGGATCGCATTGTGACAATGTCATAAAGGTGTAAAAATAAAATTAAAATTAATGTACTCCTCATGCCCAAGCATGAGCTGAACAAATACGGATGAATTTTGCCATCAGACTAACGTTCTTGACAACCTATCTTGAAAACGAACTTTCAACGTGTTTCAACAATGATATGTTTTTATAATTGATATCATTTTATTCGTATATTAATAGTAATTCGGATGATATTTTCTTGTTGAAAATGCTTCCACTAGTTTTTATTTTAGAAAGATTTGAAGTTAGAAAAATACTAGACCCATTTGCGTGGCATCGAAAGATTTTCTTATGTCAAGACATGGACAGAATGTGCACAAAATCCAGTAAAGTAAGTTATATAATGACAATACTTTTAAATTGATAAATTTAGTTTTCATTGTTTAACCACAGTTTCAAAATAAAAAACGACGTTAAATATTTATAATAGTTGCGCGTATAATATTCACATATAACTCGCAATTTGCAAGTCAATGAAATTGCCAGTGCGCAGCGGCGGCCATTTGCATTTTAACAGTTTAACGGTGAAACGACCTGCCGCGCGCGTCTCACTAGCATAATTTATCGCAAAAACCGAATTTAGCTTGTTTTATTTTCCCCCTTTGCTTCGGTTTGCCTTCGCCCAACGCCGGCGGCGAGGTGTTTCTCGGTTTTCTCGTGCCTGATATATTTGCATTCTCGCTGGGCATTGACTTTGAAACTAATTGTTTCCACCAACTCTCCGATATAGAAGAAGCGCCATGCCATAAAATGCTCGCGCGCCAAGCGTACGTACATGTTTTGCCTTGTAGTAAAAAGTCAAATAAAAGTGTACACGGACTCGTGTGTTTATTTGTCAAGGACAGACAAAGTCATAGGTATGCAAACAGCGTGACCGTAACGAATACATGCAAGAAATAAACGTAAAAAGGCTGCCTAGGAATGGGAAAAAGCGAATTAAATGAATTGAAGACCTGCTTTGTATGCTATGCATTGTCTTGTCGAGTGTTTGCCTTGCTATGTAATTTATTATTCGCTACACGTTGCTTTAAAATAATGGTGGATTTGGGATTTGGAGTACGTATAGAAATAGGACATTGTTTTATGGCATACGATATAACGCCCATTATAATTGGTCTATCTATGTGGGCGTATCATTAATTTTAAGTTCTCACGTGTTTCAAGTCATAGCACTATAAGGGGGTAAACTAGCGAAATACTCGACAAACTATACAAAAGTGTTAGACTTATGGAACCAGTATCATTATGTAGCCCTTAAATGACTTTTAGAATGATATCAGAACCTTTTGTGTGGCATCAGTAGATTTCTTCATCTCTACAATAAATGTAGCGTATATTGTTTCAACCTCGAATTAAGTGTACTCACAAAAATATTACCTATTTGGGATTAGCATCATTTTATAGCTCTTTAAATGACCTTTAAAATGATATCAGATCCACTTGATGATGATTCTCATATCTTGCTCTACAATAAATGTTGAGTAAGTTGTTCCAACCCCGAATTAAGTGGACTTACAAAAATAGTACCCATCTGGGACTAGCATCATTATAGCCCTTTAAATAACCTTTAAAATGGTATCAGACCCATTTGCATGGCATCAGTAGATTTTGTTATATCCTCTTATATCCGCTCTATATACTTAATGTTGACAAACGTCAAGGGAGCAAAATATTTAAGACAATGAATGGCCGAAGGCATAAATCAGACTAACAGTTTTATAGTACTTTTGAATTCAGTTGGGTTTGAAAACATTAACATTTAAATCGATCTGAACCGGCTTAAGTCACGGGCGTCTAAGAATAGAAAGGATTACATGAGCATCACTGAGTGGGAGGTATTTACCGTTATCACAAACGGCACTCTGGGGCCTTCTCTTTCATCGCATTCGAGCCGCATTTGAATTTGCCCCGGTGAAAACCGAGTGGAAATCAATACTAATCAACAATTCCAACTTCCAACCATATCTGCGTCTATCAATCTCGTCTTCCATATATGTAAACAGCGTCTACCTTGCGTAATAGTTGAAATATTCATTTGAATGTGGAATATTAGCATTTTGGGAGCTTGGAAGTCGCGGCAGGCAATATCGGTTTACCCACTCCGGCGCATTCGGAATGGAAACTGCGCACAGCAGGACCGCAGGACTGTAATAAGTTCACTCTGCAACTGCACAAACACGCCCACGTACACACTCGCACACACATTTGTATACACGTCGTGTCGAAGAACGATGTGGCATTTGACTGCATATTGCATATTCATGTGCGCATTGCGGTTCGCAATTCAATGCGAGGAGACCGAAGAGATCCGGATAGACATAATAAGCTGGCAAGTTGTGTGTGCATTACGTGTGTGTGTGTATGTGTGTGTGTTTCGGTTGTGCGGCCGGTGCTCAGCTTACTTCGCTGTTGCTGGTTGACGGCTTGGATACCATTTCGCAATATCGGTGTCTGCCTTCCACGATGTCGACGGAGCCGGAGCCGCACTTGCCGCCAGCGCAAACATGCAAGCAAACAAAAATAGACCTTTGCGCATTTAGATATTTACGCTACCAAGGTTTTCGTAACCGTTGCATAATAATTATAATTGTGTGTAATGCGAATTCCGTAGAACAGGTTGCTTCGAGGCTTGGTTAGTAAGTGTTTTGGATCTTATTGAAATATGTTTTTTATGACTATGAATAAGATGTCGGGAGTTATGGTACATTTATGGAAGTTGTATCATTTTGTAGGTCCTTAAATGGGGTTTAATCTGGTTTAAGACTTGCTTAAAGCTATAATACTGGTTGTGTCATAATGGTGGCATAAAATTGAATGATGATGGAACAAGTCAGAAACGTAGTGTTATTGTCTGGAGTGCGCTACATATACGGGCCTGGAATAGTTGAAATGCCTGTTAAACAGATTAGACTGTCTTGGTCTCATTGAGGTGAGAGGAAGATAATCGCGAGAAATGAATCAGTTAGATGAACATTGGTATCAGTAATTTAATTTGTAAACCTCTAAAATCAGACGAAATTAATCTCAGGTCTCAGCTAGGTAGCCCTCTTCGTTTCATGTCTACAAAGCCTATAAACACATGAAATGGTAGAGGTGCAGCTTTAAACAAAATTGAAGACAATTGATATTTTTAAAAAATGATACACTATTGGTTTTGTTGTCATTTTATCGACCTTTCTATTGACATCAAATCCATTTTGTGATTTTTTGGTTTTTAGAGGTTCAAAGCCCTAAAGTTTTCAAAGGATAATGAATACTTATAATAAGAGAGATAATATTATAGATATATTTTTACCATTTCCTTAATTGTGCAAAAGTGGGACAAAGATTTCTGAAATGTGTGAATTTTAAAAATTAAATGTTAGAAATCATTCAAGTGTCATGTGTCGTGCCTATTCGAGAGAAATAACCGGAAGATATTAAATATTTAGAAGAATGGTACAAAAATGGGTCTGGTATCGTTGAAAAGCAAATGAAAGTTGCTTTAAAATTGCCTTAGCCTGATTTTAGTCAGACTAGAGTAAGTTGGAATTCAGGCATTCTGAAGTGCCAGAATAATTGCTGATACGCTATTTTGTGATGATTTTATTTAGTCTAGATAGAGGCTCTGAGACACTAATTTTATCACTATAAATCATAAGAACCGTAATTACCTCGTTAAAATGTAAGTTAGTAAGGAAAAAAAACACCATTCAACTGTATTTACGAGAGTAAATATCAACAAGGAAGATAATCGAGTTTGTCATCTATTTTTATCTGAGTCGTTTCGCTCTGAGAATGTTCAAGTATTTGACTTTGTTCAAGTAGTTGTGAAATATCGCTGAACGTGAATCGTTGACCTTCGTACGGATTTATCCATTGCGTCGTGGCCCGTTGTCGGTCGGTTGGGAGTTTCATCGCTTGTACTTCACGATTTTTTTTTGTTCGCGACTTAAACGATGCTCACCCGTCCAACAACACCAACAAAAAAGCACGCGCGCATGACTCAATTCCCATTGTGGTGTGGCATATATTATTAAATCCAACGTCTGGCATCTCGGATTCTACTTTTTTTTACACTTCCTGTTTTACTATGTTGTTAAAATTCCTTACGAAATCGTAAATAACACTTTATACTACTTTAGCTACAAAAAATAAATTTCCAGGAATTTCATCAGTAAAACTAATCGATTCGTGGCATTTTGTAACACGTTAATACAGTTGTACTGTGATTAGGATGTTATCAAAATCGGTCATTTCCTTATAGGACAATTCGCGTTCATGTCTAATTCAATCCTGACAAGTACTGTCCGATATAAATAAAGCTGTAAATCTATCAAATTTATAAACTCGCCACAATTGAATGGCTGTGATTATGCACTATCCCGGTTGTTATCAGGCGCAATTGGTTAATTGCTGTCGGCTGCGTGGCGCGCAATGCGGGTTATCAGTTCCATCGTCGGTGTGCGCTTGTTGTTTGTTGTGTGCCAACGCCAGTCCCGCATCGTGCACCACGTACTTACACATCAAACATGCTAATTATAGCTATGTTGTTTATCGGACGATAATGCGCGTCATGGTCGCCGGCTCGTATTTCTACTACGATTCCACTATTTATATGCTACCCAAAGTTCAAACATTCGAACGGTATTTTTATCCATTTGCAAACACTTTTCTAGCGTGTAATTTAACATTGTTCCTCTTTGTTTCAGGTAAGTCAATTTCTCTACTTATCGATTACTAATTAAAGAATTCAGTGAGTACATATATTCTTATCATATATTTAACGATGTAAGAGTAGTTCGAAAGTTTCTGATTAGTTTCTCATAGTTCGAACATTTATAGAACGTCTTGAAATATACTTATATGGGTTTTGGTATAATAGTAAGCTCTTTGAGCAAACTGTGAAACCTATGCGACCTTCTTCACGCTAACGCCTTAAAGGTAATGAAAGGGAACCTGTTCAAAATACTTTTTTGTGACATTAAATTAATGAGTATTATGTCATTTAATTATCATTTAAAAGTGCTTTCAAACGATATCAGGTTCAGCTAGGTGCCCCCCTTTATTACGTAAATACAAAACCTTAAAATAGATGCACAACGAAATTATAGAAATACAACTTTCTACAAAATAGAGGACCATCGGTACATTTAAAAATGATACACTTCTGGGTGTGGTATCATTTTAAAGGCCATTAAATTGACGTTCTAATGGAGTCACACCCATACATGTGCCTTTCTGCGGTGGCTATTGAATGGTTAAAATATGATTTAAAATATGATAGGAGCACAACTTTGCACAAAATAGAGGAACATTGATACTGCTCAACATGATACATTAATGTGCCTGGGTCCGATTTGTAGGCCTGTAAATCTGCTTTCTTATGAATTTATCCCCATGGATATGCCCTTTTTGGTTTTATAGTTACAAAGCCTTAAAGTTAGTCCTACTTTTTGAAGGGTTGCTAGGTATTAAGAGGGATAAGAGAAGATTTCAAATGAATTTCTTAGAATTAGAGAATTGATATGAACATGCCGGTTTTAATTTTGTAAATTTAGATTAATGTTAAGTTATGCCAAGCTGAATGTTTCCGATTAGAAACTTATTACTCAGATCAAATTTAGAGAGGTTTTGTTTTGATTAACCTAAGTGTGGATGGGTCATTTCATTACCTATAAACCAAACTTCAATATGATATAAAATCCACTTTAGACAGATAAGTCCTTGAAAAGTTATTGCCCTCTAAAGTTGGGAAATAGCATCAATTCAGCAGTTCGTAAGTACACTTCATAATTATTTGATGAGATAGTTGTGGGTAAGTCGACGGAACAAGCCAACGTGTAATTATACTGCTTAAATAGCTGTTTCCTGAAATAATTGCTTTGCATAGTTGTTCGTTGTGGGGCACAATGCAAAAAATGGCGCGCGTTTTCGCGAGTGTATGGAATAGAATGGAATTGCAGCGCGTCCTTTCATGTAATATGCGCGGCTCGTTTCACGCTCGCACGCACTTACTCAATGCGCTCATCGTTGTTGTGTTGTATGAGATCTAGCGCGTATGGGGAGAGCAAAAAAGATGGAAGCAAAACAACTCATTAAAAAATTCCAGCTTTCATTGTGTGCGCGCGACGCGTCGTCGGCTGTGGAGACGTCCAGCAGAAGGAATTTCGAGCACACCGCGAGCTGCGCGTTGCTGCCGTAAACGTCCGAGTTGTAGCCGCATTTTTTATGGCGGATCGCTCTCAGGCCGTCCGGCGTGAACGCGCAGATCGGTGGAAAACCCGTTTTGCTGGCTTGAATATGAATCGCCGCTGCCGGCTGCTGCTGCTGTCCGCTTGAGTTCGTATGCGTGCCACCGATGATGTGGATGCTGATTTCGTATGGCGTTACCGTAATCCGATTTGAATTGGATTTCCTAGTTCTCCGAGTGGAGTGCTTGTCAATAATTTCTCAATTTGACGCGTTGCTTTTTCTATTTACTGACCGGGAGCATTTATTGCCTTGGGGTAGACAAGAACAGTTTGAAGACACAAAATTGTAGTTTCGCAGAAAATAGAGGATCATTGGTACTTTCAAATACAAGACACTAAAGGGTTTGATGACATTTTACAGAGATTTAAACAAACTTACCAATGATACCTCCCCCAAATGTGTGGCGTTCGGACTTTTAAACTAAGAAAGTCTTAAAGTTCATAATTAATTTTTTGTAAGAATTGTGATTTTTATTAACTAAAAATCTTAGGAACACGTGTAGATATTAAGAAGAGCATATTTTAAAGGACCATGGTATATTGAATTGTGAAAATTGTCCCACATATCCCAAAACCATAGGAGGACAGCTTTTCACATAATACAAAATCATTGCTATTTACAAAAATGATATATAAATAGGATTTGTGCCATTTTGTAGAGTTTTAAGCCATCTCTGCTGTGCTTCTTTGCCCAGGTTTTTAACACTCAAAATAATGTACTTACATATCCTTAAAGTTGGGGTTAATATGGTTGGAAGAAAAATTACGATTCTCCTCAAAATGGGCATTGCCGGAACAAAGATACTACCATAAAACACTTAAATTGTCCTGACAAATATGTTGAACTTTCATTTTCGAGTTTATTCGATGGGAAAACCGTTTAATCCTAAGGTATCCTAAGAATGATGAATTACCCTAATATAGTAATCTTGATCGTTGCAGAAAGGATACATCACGTGGCTTTGGCAGCATTGGAACTCTGAACAAACTCTTAAACAATATAAGGCTCACCTAAGTGACCTTCTTCATCATATATCTGGAAAACTTTGAAATTAAAGTAAACCAAGCGCTTCAAAAATGCACCTTTCCACTAAATAGAAGATAACTAATATTTACAAAAAGATTATATAAATGGCTCATGTATCATTTTATTGGCCCTTAAATATTCCTTCAAATGCTACTCAGACTCAGACATATGTCCTTCATTTCATAGTTACAAAGCCTGATATCCGAAAACGCTAGAGTTACAACTTTACACAAAATAGAGGACCACTTCCAAACTTCCAAAAATGATATACCAGTGAACCTGATATTATTTTGCAGCCCATTAAATCAGCTTCATAATGAAATTAAGCTATTGTTACAATACCTTAAAGTAACTCTAACGTATTAATGAGTTACTAATGTTTCAAGAGTTATGAAAAAGAGCAAACATTAGTTTTGAAATATGATTTCAAAGTAGAAAAGTCCCTATAATCCCATAGAAAAAACCTAATAGCACATCGATTTTGCAAAGTATGATTCACCGCCCTACCATCAAACGACACGTGGCATTGGGCTCACGTTTTGAACTACATCGGGACACGAAAGCAAAGTGCGCGCACAACTAGTCCCGGCGAAAACTGTTTTAATTACGTCCGCATGCCCAGCACGGTGCAATGGCTCATATTTCGTTTGATGCATTAATTAAATGCTCGCAGCGGAATTAACTGCCGAATGGCAGCCTACAACCAGTCCATCGACTGCGCCAATGTTTTACATAAGCATTCGTCGGTGCACGCTCACGGGCATATACATACATATCGGGCAAACCTGGGATAGTTGCAAATTGAAAGCGCATGCAGTCTTTCGACGTACGCTGTGTGAGTGCGTGTAGCGTGTGCATATTTTGGCGGCGCACCAAACAATTCGATTACGTTTGTTGCAAACCGAGCATGACAATATGTGCACATTACGTCTGGGTGTACATGTGAATGTGTGTATGTTCAGGGCCAGGCGCAATTCGCGTGCAATGCGGTCGTTTGTGTGCGTTTATTGGTTGTTGGTTTTCATGTCAAGCCAATGGCTCCGGCTGACTAATAGCTGAGTAATGCTGCGCTGAGTATGTGCATGTGCCTGTCGTGTTTATTGATTCAAATTTTACACGCCGATTGTTATTTAATTTTATTTCGCGAGCTCGCTGCCGAGCGCCGGTGGATGGTGTGATTTTCGATTTGACCTTTTGACCTTCACTGGAAGCTATTAGAGCTTTTTGACTCTAAATTGATTCATATTTTTCCTTATTACCTTGTTTTTTAGTATAAACGTGATTAATTGATATCTACCTTCATTTTTTTAATATTGGGGACAAAACAATATGTTTATCAACTGTTACAATTTAATTATTTCAAAATTTATTATCATCAGTTCGTGGGAAAATAACGTGATATGGAATTTACGGGTATGAGTATTACAATATTGATATGACTCAAAATTTCATAAACAAACTCGTTTATGGCAATGCAGTCACAAACGCATGGCATTTTTTGTTAAAGTTGAGGACATACTTGGGAAAAATTATATCTGAAATTATTTAATATCTTTGTATAGCCCTATAAATAAGCTTTCAAGTGACCCTAGACCCTAGAACATCGGCTTAGGGAGCTTTAAAATTTGATATCTTTATTAGTTTACGGCGGAAAAATATTTAAACAAATGATTAGTTTGTTAACTTTAGCCCGTTCAGGAACTGCAAATTTGAAATATTTTTGTATATGAATATTATAGTTTATGACTTATAGGCACAATTCCGAAAACACTCATATATCATAGAGTAATGTCCATGTAAAATAATGGCTGCGGCATATTTTTGAACTAAATCAGGGATATTTGAGACTTCGGTTATTCACTGTAGGGTTAGATATCAAATCATACCACTTTAAACTAGCATTCATTTGATATGTGACCCATATTCGTGGCCTCAGTGAATTTATAGTTATAAAGCTTTGAAATTGTTAGAAAAAAATTATGCAACTTTTGGATTACAACGGATATGAACAGAATGCATATAACTTAAATTTTGAAAACAAAAATGGCCATATCGTAGAGATATTCTTGAAAATATAGAGAAATTTTGGTATTTTCAGAAAGGATCCTTTAAAGAGTCCAGTATTATTTTGTAACTCTTTAAACATGATTTCAAATGATATCTAACTCATATAAGTAGTCCCGCAAAATTCCTGGGTATAAAGCCATAACGTTGGTATTTAGTTTTTTTGAATTTCAATGAATGGAAAAAAATTTTGATGAAAATTTCGTCGTTTATTGGAATTATAACTTTTCGATTATGATAAGTTTGTTACATAAATAATAAAACTTGTAATACTTACGGATATAAATACATTGACGATTTATATGACTCAACATTCCAAAAACAAATCGTATTACGCAAGGAAATGGCATATAAATGGATGGTTGTATTTGCATTTTTAGACAAAATAGAGGATATTTAATATTTCGAAAAAATATTATGAAATAGTTTGTTTTTACAAAAGCTTTCAAATCACTCAAATAAGTGGTAAAGTATTTATACTTCGAAAAATTTCATTAAATTATCTGGTATCATTTTGTTTGTAGCTCTTTAACCAAGCTTTCCAATAATATCAGTCCCGAATATTTGATCTTGCAGAATATTTGGAGGTAAAGCTTTAAAGTTGATAACTAGTTTTTCAAAAGAACGCTACTATTTATTTCAAAATTTCACAGTATATTTTCATTGCAACTTTTCAATTATTAGTAGAAAAGTTAAATAAATAGTAAATACTGCAATATGTACGGATATGAATATATTTACTATTATCATCACAGTAAAAAATCAGAAAACAAAATCGTATTATTACATGGTAATATATTGTACTGGCTTTTTCACACAAAATAATAGATATTTTATAATTCGGAAAATATTTCACTAAATAGTCTAATTTTAATTTGTCGCTTTTTACAAAAACTTTCAAATGCTATCTCACCCAAATAAGTAGTATTGCAAAATTCCTGGTTATAAAGCCTTAAAGTTGTTATTTAGTTTTTCAAGGAAGTCATCAAATTTTGATGAAAATTTCACCGTTTATTTGTATTACAATTTTGCAATTATTACTAAGCCATAACATAAATAGTAAAATTTGTAATATTTACGAATATGAATACATTCACGATTTATATGACTCCAAATTTCAAAAACATAAATGGATGGTTGTATTGGCATTTTAGACAAAACTGGGATATTTCGTATTTCGAAATGTATTTCACTTGATGTTTTGGTATCATTTTGTAGTTCTTTAAACAAGTTTTCCAATGTTAGCAGACCCCCCAGAAATTCTACAAGGCTAATGTAGAATTTCTGGGGGTAAAGTTTTAAAGTTAACAATTAGTTTTTACTTTTCAATTATTAGTAGAGTTAAATAAATAGTAAAATCTGCAATATTTACGGATATTTACGGAATACATTTACATGACTCTCAAAATTCAGAAAACAAAGTCGTTTTAATATATTGTACGGGCATTCTTAGACAAAATAATAGAAATTGATACTTGGAAAATGAATCTGGCATCATTTAGTAGTTTTTTACCCAACCTTTTAAATATTATCAGACCAAATTTATTGACCATGCAGAATTTCTGGTTATAAAACTTTATAATAGATATTAAAAGGAAGGGACAAACAAGACAATTATTTGATAATCTCAGCTTATTCGCTTTACTATCACAACTATTAAATAAATAGTAAAACTTGATGATGAATAAAATATTTACGGATATGAATAGAGTTTTCGTTTTATAAATCACTCGAAATTCCGAAAACAAAGTCGTATTACGCAAGGTAATGTCACGTAAATTGATGGCCGCATTGTAGTGGCATTTTTGCGTCGAGCAGACTTCGCCGACTTTGTAGGTAATTTTATGCGTCTAGCGCGCGGCCGTGTGTTTCTCTGCGTGGAGCTCCGCGTCGTCTCTGGTGTGCGAATCATCGCGTGAATCTGCTCTGCTACGATGTAGCGCGCGAGCGATCCAGTGTGCGATGGGTGAATAAGCAAGCGTGCATGTGTGCGCACGTTCGAGCTGCCGCACTGCCGCTCTCTCGCCGTCTCCCCCGTCGCCATCGCGCCGCGCCGTGCGTACGTGTTCGTGCCCGGTGCGCGCCACCGACCGTCGAGCCTCGTCGCCGCGCTTGACGCCAGTCTTTTGTGCAAGCCGCTGGCGTGCGGATCGTTTCTTCGCCGGCCCGCATCGCACCGCGTCAGCGCACTTCACCAGAAACAAGGGAGTGAAAGAGTGGGGCACAACCCGGTCGCCAACTCTCGAGAGTGCGGTGGCAAGTGTTCAAGGACACTTTTGCACTACGAAAGAAAAACGCAACAAACTATCGTCCGGGATCCTACATATTTACTAATTAGTGCGCTCGTTCCAACTCGTGGGAGGTTCTAATTGGATTACACACACCTGGATACTCAATTCAACTCCGTTGTGCACCACCTTCCCGTTGATTCCCCGGGGATATATTTTGGATTACCAGTGCTCATATTTAGTGACCCGCTTGAAAGGAATACAGTGATCTTGTGCTTTGTCCTCATAGCAAACATACGGATAACAGGTCAAAGCATTCCTTGGGAATATCATTTTTGGAGCTGTTCCTAGTGGTAGGTATCACAGTGCTCTTGTATCTCGGATGACTCAGAGGTGTTCAACTCTCTGGAGTATAGTGTGACCGTCTTTGAGTGTTCTCTATGTGATTGAGTGATCCTGTGTGCTTCATGGTCAGGCCAGGAGGCTTTTCGTGGACGTGGAGGCTGTCGTTGCTGGATAATTGGAAAAGCAGGCTAGGGAATAACATCATGGGCGCGACGGATTAATGCCGAGGATAAAACATAACTTGTTTTCGGGGACATCAACTCTTTTGTTTCGGGTTTGGGAAGTCAAATAGAGATAGTCCATTTAACGACTCCGACCGTCGGCCATCTTGAAATCGGTATTTATAATTAAAGATCAGCCTTTTCAAATGTAGGAATCGATTAATAATTTGAAACAAATAAAAATCCTCTATTCCCTTTCTTTCTCCACGATGAAAAGCTTCGGAAGCTTTTGTTTAAGTTTTAGGTAGTGCGGCATGTTTAGGAATTGTATCGGTAGGTTTATTGAGTTGAATTATTAGGTGGGTTTAAGGAAGGTAGGCCGTGAAACAATAAAAACAAAAGTTTGTTCTGCCTTCATTGAAAACAAAATCACACCTTCAGTTGTAAAGAAAAGTTTAGTGAGCAGATAAAAGATTGATTTATAAGTGATTAGTGAAAGTTAGAGGAGGAGATGGAAGGTAAGTCCTTTGACTGGTTATTTCGATAAATCCAAAATGATAAACCTTATCAAACGAAGCTAATCAAGAGACATTTATAAAAAATATTAGATTATTTCCATCTTTCTAAATATCTTTTTAGATATCTTCTCGCCAATACACCCTAGCTAGTACAGGGATTCTCAACCTGTTTTTTTGTTACGGTACACTTAGCTATCAAAATTTGGCAGCACATAAGATAATGTAAAAATTCCAACAACGAGAGTCCACATGTGACCCGAGACATTACGGTAGTGTCCCTTTTGAACAAATTTCACAATAGTGAAAACAGGGAAGCACTTGGAACATTAGTACAAACGCACATGAACAGATTTGGGAATGCGTGAAGGGCACAAATACTTTGGATAAATCACTATACTAGTGTTCTGGGAGTCCTTAGTTTTATCACTTTTACCGAAGGAAACTTTCTGATGGGTTTTTGAAGTATTCCTAAAGCAATTGGATAACCTTACGGTATGTTAGAGACTTATGCACATTAAGAGCATTATAGGAAGTTGTTTTTGATAGCAAATTGCACGGTGATTACGCCGTCGGTTGGACGCCTGCAACAAAACCGGTAGCCAAGTAGGCCGTGTCTCTATCCGATGCATAATTACGATTTCTCCTTCGTTTCGCGCGAGCTCTCGCTCGCTAGAATATAGTGTGTATGTGTATTACTGTGAAAATAACTGTAACGCCTTGCACACGTACACGGCAATACTAGGCAATCAAAAGCCACAACGAACGCGCGCCCCAGCTTCGATAATTATGAAAACATCGCCGTCGCGTGTGTGCTGCTATTCCTTCGGCCACTGTGTGTGAATGAGCAAATTATGAGCGCTCTGAAGCGTATCGATTTGGTGCCGTGTCGTTGATTGTTCCCAACAATTGTGTCTCTTTTCTTTTTCATATCTCTTCTAGCTATCGTAATGCTAATCTCTTGTGATGATCTTGCGAAAGCCTGCCGTTTGGGAAATTAATTAACTTGAGTTTTTCTTTCCCGTTTTTTGCGTCTTTTCTCGCTTTGAATGTGTAAGTGCAGTGATGAGAGACGAAAGATGAAAGTCGGGCGTTTAAATGTGTGTGTTGGTGCACGCGAACAACGAACAGCGTATGGTAGAGGCGAACGAACGCTGGTTGTGTCTCTGAAAACGTGCTCGCGTAGAAATGTTGGCTTGGAGGCGGTGTCGAGCGTTGAGTTGAATAAAAAAACGTGATTTATGCGCCATTGAACATAAAGTAGGAACGTACACATGCCCACGTGTAGACTTTGTACACTACGAGTGGTATGTGCGTGCGTTGTGAGCCTGTGTGTGAAGTGTGTGTTTTTTTTTCCTCTCCTTTCTTCGAGGAGGTGAAATGAAGGGAACAGTAACACAGAATTGCGCTGTCGGCTTGGCAAGTGGCAAGTCAAATTGATGACGAAAAAAGAATTAAAATGTGCCTGGAAATAACGTACACACGTACACTTTGACATATACAGATAAAAGACATACGCAGTCAACAGAAAAGAGGCATAAAAGATGGTGTGAGCTTCTGAACCCAAGGCAATTATCGTTCTTTTTTTGCGTTCCTTTTGCTGCTCGCGTTTTTTAAATGTTTTTGTTCTATCGGTGATGACTAACGATTTATACACATCGTGCTTTAATTTCTCCTAAGCTTGTTACGTTTTGTTTTTGTTTGGTTACGCACACTGCTTTTTATTTGACGTTTTAAAATATTGACTTGTCGAAATTAAAAGATGAATCGCCACTCCTGGCGAAAACAACTTTATATTTAGTATTTCGTAGGCAATGTTTTGATGAATCTATTCTCAAAATAGATTTACTAAAGTCTGGAAATGTGTTAGTAAATCTATTAAGTTTAAATAAGCTTTCAAACGGATTTTATGGGTTTTGTGATAAAAGTCGTAAAAAACTAAGTAAAAAACATGACAAATTATCAGCAAAGTAAACCATTAACTTTTAGCGTATGGTAAAGGTCAAGTTTTATCACGCTCACTCAGATATGTTGCAATTATCGTTATTGACATGGCTTAGTTTTCCCAAAGCGCGTAGAGTACTTTTTGTGTCGGCGCTGAACTGTATTTATGCGTTTGTGCTTATCAGTCGGTCGGCCCATGCATACACGTACACAGTCGCAGTCGTATATTTAATTGATTACAGTGTTTGTGTAGCCAAATCCCAAGTCCCCTAGAATAGTCCAAATCAAATATCGTGTAACTGATTGCACAGGAAACAAAACCAAACACGATAACACAAAAAAGGCTGGATATAACGAGGGCGATAAGGCGGGCATCTGGAATGTGGAATTATGATAAATCACCCGAGTTTGAATAGCGTCACGTCGCGAACGTCGACCGCTATCGAAAAATGTTACTCAGAGCTGTTTTTTTATGTTTTATTATCGTTATCCCTGCTAAACGTATGTGTGTGTACATATTGGTATAACAAGTTGGTGTGTCATGTTGATTTGTTTATTTCACTGATGGCAGTAGCTGTAGTTGAACCGGTTGAACTTATTTACCATTGAATATTTTTATTTCGCTGCGGTTTATTTATGCAGCGGGCGCCGCGCCCGTTTGTAAATATTTATAGCTGCTACTGAATTGTTTGAGCCGCGCGTAATTAATATTACACTTATCGAAGTTTTGTAATTTTAGGCGCGCTCGCATTGAAAAGGAATGTTTGCTTTGGATTTTATACTGTTTTTTTGGTAGAGGACTTTTGGAGGACAAACTTATTTGCACAGGTTGCATTGGTTTGGTAGACATTTGTTGGGTCGCGGAAAATATGGCTTGTGAAATAAATAGGCTCTTGCAGGTTCTCATCGTTTTATATAATCTGGTCTAAATTTAGATTGTTCCAAGCTGGAGGTTGGTGAAGCATACGGAAAATTAGAAGAAAACATAGTGTTAGAGACAGTTGGTTAGAGTGGATAAGGGTATACGTTTAGAATGGAAGAGCCCTTTAATCTCATCGAGGATCTCGCATTTCAAAGGGCATTTAATACGTTTAATGTGTTTTCGGAGATTTGGGTGGAGCACCAGACCCGGTGTTCTCTTGCCTTGGCACAGCACCCCTACGTTGTCTGTGCCTGGTGTTTGTGTGTGCTTCTTTTTGGAATTCCTTAGATTTGCTCTGCTGACGACTGTGCTTTTGTGTTTCGAACATATGGTGGTTGGACCGGTTTTTGGACGTCTCCGGGCGCGTCCGGTTCTCTTTTCTTTCCCTGTTCTCTTTTGGTCTCTACGGTCTTCAATTCTACATGGGCCTCGCTTGAAGGAAATAAGGTCGTAAAACTTGGCATATGCGGGGTGTGTCTCACTAGATAGATCTATACACACGGATAGGGACGACCATGCGGTGCACCGGCTGTGCCATGCATTGGAAGCCTTTTTGTTTGCTTTTGTGAACAGCGCACGAAACTATGATTATTACTTTTTTGGGGTTTCATTTCTAACTCGCGGCCCAACGGCAATAAAATCAGAGAACCTGACTGGTTTCCCCAATACCGTGAGTTGTAGTAGTTCTAGTAAGCTGACCTAAGATTCTTTGTTCTGCTCTGTTGGTGGTTTTGCTTTGTCTTTTGTTGCTTGACTTCGCGTCGCGTCCCTAGACACAAAAAGGCCAGAGCGCCAGGCACGGAATTGGTTTGACCTACAAATAACCTTCATGGTTGTACATGCCTCTTGCAATGAAATAAATTGGTAAAATACTTGCAAGAACCTACAACCACTATGCTCTATTTACAAAAACTTTTTTGTCTTTAGTTTTATATTGTTGCATTATTTAATGTGGTGCCGGTTCAATTAGTATCAAATTTGTCGAATCAATATTTGTTTGCTGCTCGGGCAAATTGTGCGTGCTGTGGTTGCGCTCTGCACGCTGCGAATAGTGAAATCACCTCGTAACCGTTGTTGGGAGCCTCAACATCATCGGCTTCGTTCCGGATGAGTCGCTGCAAAAGCGGTTTCGAAGTTCGAAGGCGATGAAAGCCAGTCGGGCTCGAGCACATTGCACGCGCTCTCCGCTCCTCGCGCTCGTTTATTCCATCCTGCCTCGTGTGTGTCTGTCGATGTATGGGCTGTTTGCTGTGTTTCGTCCTGTGTGTGTGTGCACCAGGCTGCGGTGGCTTGCTGTAGAGGTCAGTGACTGGGACTCTCCTAAGCCTCAAGCCATTCGTGAGGCACAGAGCTCTACAACATTTGAAGTGAGTCAAATGCGGCGCTACAGTCGTTTTGCTAATCAGACGGAATTGGAAGTTCAAGAGCTGAAATGACTGAAAATCAGTAAATCAACTCAGGATCAAACATAGACGGATACATTGTGTAAATAAATATTGGGTATCGAACATGTTCTCAAGATTTAAGTCAATTTTTCGTTGGCTTACAATTAGTTATAATTCATATGATGAATATTCTCAAAGTTATTGAAGGTCAATATTTTTTGAATCGCCGCAATGCAATAAGTGCTAAAATTATTAGCGAAAGTTTTTATATTGTTCAGTAGAACACTGATGAAGCCTCTCGCTTGGCGGAAATTCAAGTCAAGGCCAAGCAAATTCATGTGGAACGTAAATGTTTCCTCATTTTGATATGCTCGACAAATATGGATAGTGTCACAAACCATTTTAACGCAATTTTTTACTCATTTCATATTGCTTTAATTGTCCTAAATTGACGCACGACTCGTAGATTGGTTTAAATAGTGTAACGCGTTGCGTTGCGCCATGTCACTATTAGCATAGTTCAATTAGTGTTAATTTATTCATGTAGGAAATGCCGTTGGTATTCCAGTGCTTTTGTGGTTGGGATGTGTGTATGTGTTGGTGGCGTACGGGCATGCAATCATTACTCAAGATAAAATATTTTTAACGACCTCTTCTCTACGTCGGTCGATTCTGCTAGCGGGTGGAAGGTCGAATGCGCGGCAAAACGGGCAAATTCCATTCCTGCAAATGCGATTCGTGCCGTGCCGCCACGCCACGCTGCTATCGCTTAGAATAATTAATTGTGCGCGCGATAATAATACCACTCTGGGAATAATAATGCATTGTGATGGAAACTACGCGCTTCACAGGCCGTTTCTTTTGTGAAATTCAACGGCTAATTGTGCAAATATTGACTATTGTATTTGCAGACAATTGAAATTCCTACATCTACATCATTGGAATGTTGCCTGTGCAAAAGGCGCATTTTTTCTGCCAGTAATTACCAACTTTGTGACCTTGCAACGTCGTTGTATATACGATATGTTTTGCTAGATTTGAACAAACATGTTTTTATTTGATTCTAGTCGGCTGATTACGCTTACTTAATTATTGTAACAATAAATTTAATTGAATGTATTCGTATATACAAGCTTTGACTATGCGGAGAGATTGATGCTGTTTCTAAAGATAGTACACGTTTCGTAGAGATTTAACATAACTTTTAATGACATTTGAACAGCATTGCTATTGGTTGAAGGTTTATAGGAATGCTAATAAAACGCAGTGGCTGAAACAAAATGCAATTATATTATCACATTTAGAGCCAAAATTAGGTTGAACTGCAAAAAGCACATATTTGATTTAGTTGGGTTGTTTTTTCGTTATTTTAGTAAACAAGTTTTTATTGCAGATTGATTGCGCTTATTTAATTATAGCGGCAATAAAACTCAATGAGTGTTGTTAGTCAGCGCTATGTAATATAGAATGTAACGACGTTGGTTATTGTTAATTATGTTTCCGTTTCTCCGTGATAAATATAGATAAGTGGGGCGGAATTTGGACTGGCATGCGAGTGATTGACTGATTGCGATGTAGGTTGAAATGGAGGTTTTGTGCAAATATATTTACTATACCAGCTCACGTAATGTGAAATTATCTGAATTGTGGGCTTGTTGTTGAGTGTGTACCTAATTGAGACATGTTTTTTTTTTCAATTAAATTATCGTTGAATCATCAGACTTTTGTCAATTTATAACTTATAAAATGGAGTCATTTCAAAATTGAAGACTGCCTTATATGATATCGAATTTGTCAATATTAAAATTCGAAAATTTTCAATTCATTCATCGTACACGGTGCATTGATAAATACTGGTTTGGTGTGTTTTCTCAATTCAGTGCCGTCTGAATTGGTTGAATGCAAATGCGAGACCTCGTTTATTCGTGGAATTTTCTGCGTCGCTGAATCGCTCGGTATTTGTAGTTTGTAGTATCTACATACATTCGTGTGCGTGTGAATGTGCCCATGCGCATTGCAAACGAAAGTAGGTAGTAATTAATACCATGACAAATAGAAATTGAAATGGCAATTGTGAATCTGTGATTTGTGTAGCGTTTTAAAATAAATGGTCATGCTAACATGTGCGCCGTGTGGAAATTGCGTGTCTTCAATTATGAGTCATGCTTTGTCGCTTGTTATTTTTCATTGTTTGCCGCGTATATGTGTATGTGTGTAGTATGGCGTGAGCGTATATATAGACGGTGCATGATTACGGAAATATTAATGTGAACGAACCGCAAAATGAACAAAGAAATTGTGGATGGCTTAGTTGGAAAAAGTATGGTTAATATTTCATCGTTTTGACCTTTATTCAGTTTATTTAATCATTGCTAGGTCAGGTTTTGGGAATGAAAAATGTCCTTTTCCAAGGATATTAAATTATAAAAGTATGGGAGCAATGGGAAAAATCAATAAACCTTAAAGAGGGTACCAATGCCCTTTACAGAGGCAACTACTGCTAAATTCATAAAAATAGGATATCAAGTTTTATTTTAGTCCCATAGACCCCTTGTCTTCTTGAATTATTTCATAGTGCCCCTTGTTAAGATGATAAACGTAATCAGGATTTCGCATAGTCGCATACATATGGTAGGTAATCATCTCTCTCTCCTAGAATTAAATTCCTCAGTTCATTCAGTATATATAAACATAATTCAGTTGCAGTTTATATGAAGTCTCCTAACTCTCGATCTAACTGCAGGTTCCGGTAAAATGTCCAGTGAGATCCCTCTGGTAATTCCTGCTTACATTCATGTGGGAAATCTACCTGTTCTATTCCAAAACTATTATTGTTACCATCATCAACATGGCTTAGTGGTGGTGGCATGTCCATAGAAGTGTCAGATCCCTTAGGTTGTTCTTGCTTAGACTCGTGTCGGAAATCTACCTGTGGTGAAATAGCTCCTTTCTGCCAATTCCGTTCTAGTCCAAAGCCATTCACTCTATAATTGCAAATGACTAGCAATTTGTTTACCTCATAATTACCGACAAATGCTGCACCAATGACGAACTAACTAATCCGCTTTCAATCTATATCAATTTGAGGCGAAGCTCATTAGCATGTTAATGTGTAAGAATTATTCAAGTCGCGTCCCTCCCACCGCGTCCCACCGGTTTGTTGTTTGTTACCGTCGATCGACTCCAATTGGAATTACCTGCCGGCTGCCTGGGTCTCTCATACACATTACAAAAACGGCTGGCTTAATGAAATATAATGAAAGTGAAAGTTGGCCGCGCGGCCAAAGTTACTTTCTACTTTTGACTGCTTGTGCATGCTGGCGATATTTGCCTTTAACTCCTGTCTGCGTATATTTGTCACGCGCGATTGGTAATGTTATTAGCGGTAGCGAATTGGTGTCGATGCGTTCATTCATTAGCGATTAGTCGCTTGGTTAAGTGTGCTAATCGCGAGCGTAACGTGTTTTGCGCTGTGCCGGTTCGATGGAGCGATGCATTGACAAATTGATGCGGTTCTTATGTTTGAATGCTTTAATTGTATGTGACGTTCTAGTTGCATAGATGTTTTTTCGGTGAATTGAGTCAGACTGACTTAACCTTCGGCACAAGGTGATTTGCATAAAATATGTCTGCGCTTGAATTGAATGCCTTATACTGCTGCTCCGCTGCAGGCAGCAATTTAATATGCTTTACGTGTGAATCAATTCGTGTGGATGCATGCTTAAATGCATCGCATAAAAGGTTGACTGGAATAATACGGCTTAAGTGATTCCACGGATTTCGTTTAGCATTCCTTTCTGAGACGCGCTCTGCCGTCTATTGTGAATACACGTCGAGTAATTACGCTCAATGAAACTTGCGCCAACGCCGGTGCAACAATGAGCCGTAAAACTATAAACCCACGCATTGATATTTTCTTTCATTATTCATTTGGCATGATTGTAGGTGCATTTTCTTATTAATGTCTTTATGAAACACAGGAATGGTGTTTAGTCAGTAGACCAAGTGTATTCATATTGGAAATAGTGCACTTTATGGATGGGTATAGATTCAGATCTAGTTGATAGATACAACCTGGGATGTAGGATCCTCTAAGACACAACCATCTTAAATCGTATCCAAAGCAAGCAGACCTAAATGTATTCATATTGGAAACATTTCAGTTCAGGCATTCCTAAATCCGATAATTTAGTTAATCATGGATTACCTTGCTTGATAGATACAATTCCTGGAAATGCTTTGTGTATAGGTCGCATCGTCCAAACTGTGACGCAGTACAACTGTTACAGCAGTGTACAATCTGTAAAGTTTAATTAATAGAGTTTGGGACTAAATTATTCGGTTGGATTAGGGCCGACTGCATCCATGGAATGAGTGCTTTTGAATATGTCCAACCTTTCGCAGATCCACCTAGCTTTAGAGTTGTGGTTTGGAGTTTCATTATCTGTCTCCCCCCGATTAAACTTTATTGTTGATCAATGAGTTCGACTGCCATATCGACAGCAAGAGTACGTAAACCAACCACCCTCAACGTGGTGAAATGTTCAAGTTAAAATTATTAACAATCCCGGTTTCCACCAGAAACGCTCAATTACACAGCATGCAAATTGCTGCGAAAACGCTTTTCCGCCATAACGGATCGGTATTTTCGTAGGACCTGGAGGTAATGTGGGCTAGCTGTTTGGTTGTCAGCCTCCAGTTGTATTCTATCGTTGCTCTTTGCGTGTGTCTGTGTGTTGCAAGGATGTGCATGTAGACGTCAGTGACGAGTATTTACATGCGATTATGTGTCCTCTGGCGAACATAACTAGCACGCCTTTACCGGTTATCGACCCCTTTTGCGCGCACCGAGAGCTCGTTTACGGCTTTGTGTGCTGCACGCTGCTTGTTCACGCTCTATTCCATGTGGTGTGTATATGCTGCGGTGGGACTTGGGGAAAACTTTTTGTATGTGTAGTTATGTGTTTAAGTGCACCTTGTAAACGGCGTTTGTTTAATGTATGAATGCATGAATAGATAGCCACCGCTCCAAGTTGTATGGCGTGAGTTTGTGTGTGTGTCAAGAATGCCGGTGGCTTTATCGAGAGTTGTGTCGCGACCGAAATGGTAGCACGAGTGCGCGCAGTTTTTTATTTTGTTCATTTACTTCGTCTCGTGCGTCTCTGTCTCGTCGAGCTCTTCGTCCGTGTCTGACGCTAGTGCGCTTGCCAACCGGCTCGTAAATTACGCGCCGCGAGTGTTGTTGACTTCGACCTACTTTACGAAGCCGTAATCATCGCTCCGTCTCGTGCCAAGTCGCGCGTTCGCTTTGGGATTCGAATTTCGAATTCAGTCGGGCAGGCAGGCAACACAGGACGTAAGCGATTGCGCACCGCCTTACTGCATATGAATAATGAGCTGCTCATGAATAATTTAATTTTAATTCCTCGTGTTTGCGGTGTGTGTTTCTCTCCCAAGTGAGGAGAAATTCAACGGAATTGTACTAAAACCTATGCAGGTCGCTCGCTTGCTTCCTTGCTCACAAGTTTCTAATTTAACTTTGTCGTTTAAATACTTTGGTAACTTTTGATTTCATTTAAGTTTCTCACCGAACTTATTCACAAGTCTGTTCTGAAAAGAACACCAAATCAGAAGTCTTGGCATTTGGGTAAAGTCCAGGTCCACAGACTACGTTATTTTTCATGTTCACTTCTTATACAAAGTTGAGAAATGTTATCGAAATTGTTACTCGTAGAAGGACGATCATTTACAATGCTTCGTTTTCTTTTTCAGTAATATCTTCAAGAGGTCGGAAAAGAAAATCAAGTGAAAACGAGTCTATTCAGGGAAGATTACGCAGCACATCATATAACAAGGAAGATTTGGAGAATAAACAACATACGCGGAACAAGAGGACCAGCGTACACAATAATCGTGCCTCCAAGAAGAAGATTCTCGAGGAGGCGAACAATAGTAAATTGCGAGAGGTGCAACGTGATCGAACCGAGCCTTGCCTGCAGAACGCTAGCGACGACTCGGCGCTCTCGGCTGTCTGCAGGCGATCGTTTGAGGAGAGCGTCGTCGCACCGGTTACCACCAACTTTGGGGAGAAAACTACCGCAACCAACAATTGCACTACTAACAACAATAACAACAATAATAATATCGAGGAAGAAGTTGAGGAAGTCGTGAGTAGTAAGGGTCGGACGAGACAGGATTCTGGATCGTCTTCTCTTGGTACGAGCGTCGCTACTCCTACGGAATCTACCGAAGAGACTTCTGCTGTTCTGGTGGGACCTTCTTCGTCATCTTCAATTAACGAAAGCGAAGAGCCGCCTTCCGCGGAAGTTGAGAAGGACATCGTCGTGTCGGATCAGAACGTGAAAAGGGACGCGAATGATAGTGCGTTGGAAGATGATACAAGTAATGGTAGCAGCGTGCAACTAGTGGTACCCGCTGAGGAAGAAACAATTGGCGATGATCCTGTCGCCCCAGCAGTGCCAGAGCCGGCCGCCATTACTGAAGTTGTGAGCGAGGAGGACGATTGCGTGATAGTGGCGCAACGAACGCCCCCGCCCGGCCTACACAGCCGCCACCATCACCACCACCATCGGCATCACCTTCATCGCGACTTGAGTGGATTGCAGCATTCCCCCATCGGACTGCAGCACCTACAGCATCACCACCACGTCGTGGAGCGCGAGTGCTCGCACCGCGGCGACGATGACGGGCCGCTGTCTGCGTCCTCGCCGTTTAGCAGCAGGATGGACATTGCCGAATCTGTTGCGCATCACGCTGCGCTGCTTCGTTTCCCCGACGACCGCTCCGACTCGGGCGTAAGCTCGCTGAGGTCCGGCAGCGGCGATGAGCGGTCGGGTTCGCGCTCCAGCGCCCTGAGCTCGTCCGACGATCCGCCGCCATCCACAGCGTCATCGTCGTCCTCCACACAGTCGGTGCCGCCCGCATCTACCCGTTCACCGCTTTTTCTCCAGTCGAGCGGCAGCAGCGTACCGCCTTCGTCAAGTGCTGCTGCCCAAGCCGCAGCTGCCGCCGCCGGCAACAGCTCCGAACCGGTGCGCGTGTGGCGTGACCCCAGCCTACTACTGGAGTCTGAGCCGCACGTCCGCCACATACACAGTGTGCAGCACCAGTCGCTGCTCATGTCGCACCCGTCCGCGCCGGCCGCCTCGGGCCCGCCGCCGCCGCCACCCACGTCTGCCTCAGCTGCGGCTGCTGCAGCCGCTGCCGCCGCCGCTGCGGGTCATCCAGCTGCCGCGCTCTACGCGCCCATGCCGTCGGCACCTCCCGGTATGATGGCGTCGCATCATGTACATCCACATGCTCTGGGTCCTCCAGGCGCACTTTACTCGCATCTACCCGATCCACTCATTTGGACTAAGGTGCAGCAGGTGCAGCGGTACCCAATAGGACCCATTGGGGCGCATCTTCTGCCGCCGCAGACAGCGCATGAGGAGATGTTGGAACGGGACCGCGTCTACGCGCAGGATCGCGATCGCCATGAGCGTTTGCTGCGCGAACGACAGAATGAATCGAGAGAACTGGAAAAGCGCGAGCAGGAGAAGCGCGAGAAACAACATGAGCGCCTCGTGGAGCGGGAACGCGAACAGCGAGAGCGCGAGAAACTCGATCGGGATCTGAACAAACACTTTGAGGAGTCTTTGAAACGAGCATTACCCCAAAAGGTAAGCATTCAATCTTCGTTTTTATACCTACTCTGCCATACCTGCTTTTTTATGACCTTTTCTTAACAATGCAGACACATGACATCTATACCTGTTCTTTTTTTTTAAATGTTTTTTTATTTTATAGAATTCCGGTTGGAGCTTAAGCATCATGCCACCTCCTGGGCGAGGAAACGACGAAGACAGAAAACGATCCGAACAGGATCATCATCAAAGGGAGCAACATCTGAGACAGTTGTCAAATGCTCACGCGCAAGCTCGAGCTGAGGTCAGGGAACGAGCTTACTATCAGCCAACGGTAGGTGCACGTTGTCATTTAATTTATCCGATGCGCTCTATAAAATTGCATTCTTACTATGCATATTTTATTGCAGTCCCAACGGCCGCCCAGTATACCCAGTAAAGCTGAGTATCCCCCTCCTGCACACAGTCGACTACCGCCTTCCAGTAAAGCGGAAAAGATTGCATCGGTTCATCCCTCGCATCCGAAAGCGGAACTCAACATGTTTGGCTATCCGGCGTACCAACCGCATATCTTTTCGCATGAGCCAAAGGGTAAAGTGTCTAATGAACATCACAAGATGCAAAACAGTGGACTGATTGTAACGAAAAGTGTGAGTGACCGTGAGCGTGAACGCGACCGTGACATGTTACCGAATCCTCCGCCACTTATGAGTGAACTAAAAAATTCTGTGATTGTGAAACATGATGCGAAAAACCAGCAGCACCATATGGATGCGGCGGTGTCACGCGTTTCAATCGCGCACAGTCCTAGTCCGAAACTGCGCGGCGACCATATGGGTCACTATCTCACATCGCCGCAGGGCACACACAAGGGTGCGATGTACGAATATCGTAGTCCGACACAGTCGCCGCACCATCTACCGCATGCGCCAAGCCCGCATCACCTGCAGGCGGAGAATTTGGGCAAACCGCCGCCACCACCGCCGTCTCACCATCGATCGCCCGGTGGTCAACTACCCAGCCCGCACCATCAGCGACAGTCGCCCCATCCACACCCGCATCCACATGCTCAACCGCACGCCTCGCCCGAGATGCGCTATCGCAGCAATGTTGGCAGTAGTGAACATCCCACAATGATATATGCGTCAAACGCAAAAACGAGCATACCATCAAGTTATTCGTATATGGTACCCACGACAGCGGTAGCAAATGCGAAGCCCAAGGTAAGCAGTCCGGCGCCGCATCATATATATGGCAAACCGGCACCTCCTACGACACGGGGTCACGAACAACCGCCCCCGGGTAATCCCATCCCGTTGACTGCCAAACCGCACTTATCTGCGACCATATCTCCTTCGCCGTACCAACAAGTTTCGCAGTACCATCCGCCACATCCTGGTACTACCGCGTCGATGCAAAACCAACAATTACCGCCCCCGGCACATAGTAGTAGTGCACATTCGCGGGACAGATCAAATCATCAGTCTTTCGACCGGATGTTTACGGGCGGCGCCGTACCGCCTGGTGGATTATCGGTGAAGCAGAACATGCAACATGGTACGTCGCCCCCGACGGCGGCTTCGGCGCCCTCGCCGGTGGCGCGGATACACTCGCAGTATATGCCCGGTGTCACCCATCCGCCGCAAAGTATTCCCTCCGGTCATTCCGTGCAGACGCAGCCGCTGGACCTCGGCGTATCGTCGAACAAGTATGACAGTTCCTCGTCCCCTAAGCGAAAAGCCACCCCCGTCGGAAGTGGTAACAACAACAATATGCCCGTGTGTCTGGAAGTGAAAAAGCGGCGAATTGAACCGCCATCAGTGCAGCAGCCGCCTCAGCAATTGTCTCAGCCGCCTGCGCCGCATAATCAAATTCCACAAATGCATCCAGTGCAACAAATGGCGCAGAATCTCCACACGCAGCCCACGCAGGCATCGCAACAACCGCAGCCGATGCAATTGCCCCACCAGAATCTCCCACTCTACCAACAACAACCACAACCGGTTCAACTCGCACCGCAGTTGTCACGTGTTAGCGAAGCTAGTCCCCTCGTGGCGAGCGTTGCGACGACGATTACAACGGTCGTGAATACTGCCGCATACCGAGGGTCGGCCTCTGTCCCTCCGGCGCACAGCCCCGCAACATTAACTGAGTCGCTGCCTGATGTTAGCGTGACTACGCTTACAGTTCCAACCATAGTGAGTAGTGCGAGTATTAATAATAATACGGAGCGCCCGCCAAGTTTGGAAAGTTCTTCGTCGGTTGTGTCAGGCGGTACTGCCAATACAAATACGAGTGCAATAACGGTGTCAGTACCAACAACAATAACAACAACAGCCCCGATAATTGTGCAAGAACCTCCCACCACGCCCGTGAAACCCGCTACGCCATCATCCTGTGTGAACGTTGATTCGGAGAAATCGAATAGTCCGGTGCCGACATCGAAATCTTCGTATCCGGTGCGTCATTTAAAGAAGGCTTGGCTGCAGCGTCACACCGGCGAAGACGTCGAAGATACCACCGGTATGGTTGGGAGCGGCAGTTGTGTCTCCCTCCCCCTTAACCTCAACAATACGTTGAATAATACACCGGCAAAGGAATCATCGCCGGTTACATCATTGCACAACATTGGCAGCATGGCAGTGAATAGTATCAACAAGTCGAAGTCGTTTCAAACGAAGGCGAATAATCGAAAAGCCCACAAAGAGTCTGTGAATGGTCATCCGTTGGACGGCAACAAAAATGACGATTCCTCGTCATCGGATCAAGAACGTGGACGTAAGTCGCCACCGAAACGAAAACCGCCCAAGGTGAAGCGTAAAAAAGGGGGCGGTGCTGCCAAAAAGGTGGAGGAGAAGAAGCAGCGAAAAGTAAGCGGTGGCAGTAATCAGCTTGCGAGTGAGAGTGGCAGCGACAGTGACAAGGAGTCGATTAGTGATAAGGATTCAGATTCGGGCGCCAGCACCACCGTCTCAACGACGGGTAAAAAGACGCCCGGTGGCAATTCCACCACCGCCACCGCCTCCGCCACGAGCAGCAACAATACGGGCAGCGCGACTGCGAATGCTAGTGGCGCTACTGCCGCCAAAGATAAAGAGCCGAGAAAGCGGGGCCGCCGTCCGAAGACAAAAAACGATAAAGGCGAGGAGCCGCGTGCTAAGAAGTCCAAGGACGACTTGGCGCCCCAGCGCGACCCCTTTCGCAAACCCCCCGTGGGGCAGTTGAGAAAGACAGGTGAGAGTTTTTTACAAGACGGCCCGTGCTTTGAGGTGGCGCCCAAATTGGCCAAGTGCCGCGAGTGCAGATGGACGCCCAACCAAAGATCGAAGAACATGCCTAACATCTTTTGCAGATTCTACGCGTTCAGAAAGCTAAGGTACACTAAGAACGGGCAGCTTGCAATTGCGGGCTTTTCGGATCCTCACAAGGATGCCACAGAGGTAATTATCCGCTAAAGCATGTACTTTTACTTTATTTCTTTGAATTGTATACTGACCAAATGATTTAAGCAGTGCCTTCGAGTCTTTCTCATAGGGCTAGAACTGTTTAAAATTGGTCTCTCTTCTTTTGTTGGCTAATTTCTTCAATGTTTTTCGATTAAAGGAAGATTTAAAACTGTGGCTTCCATCACCAGACACTCCACCTTCCGACCTAGACTTAGAGACGTCCAGATTTCTTCTCAAGCAAGTCGGCGATCATTTCTGCAACCTTCTACTGCAGGAAAAAGATGCTCAATTTGAACATATGTCTGAAGGTATGTTTATCAACATTTTAAAACAGAATATTTTTGACTAACCGGTGCATTTGTCCACAGATAAGACAATTGCTTGGAAAAGAGTCGTGCAAGGTGTCCGCGAGATGTGCGACGTTTGCGAAACTACTCTCTTCAATTTCCACTGGGCGTGTGGCAAATGTGGCTTTGTAGTGTGCCTGGATTGTTACAAGGGACGTAAGGCTGGTACTGTGAAGGTCTGGGGTGAACCTGGAAAAGATCGCGACGATTTTTCGTGGCTGCTCTGTACGAATCGGCAGGCACATGAGCATGAAAAGCTAATGCTCACGCAGATCATTGCTGGTGATTGTTTGTTGAAACTCGGTCGTCTTGTGCACGAAATGCGCGAATTATGGAACGTTGAACAGTACTGCGGATGTCCCATTAGCAAAGAAATAACCCAAAAATCCAATGGTCAACGGAAAGAATTGATCAAGAGCATTCTATCAGCTGAGTTGAATGGTGCCGTCGTTATCAAGAAGGAGGAGGATGAAGAGAAGGACGTTAAGCCTTCCATCAATGGCACTGGGGTGAAGGATGAGAAGGGAGGGTTGAATTGGTTTGCTGATGTGGCTCTGTCGGCCAACGATGAGAAGAAGAACGACGATAGTAGTGACGATGATAGCAGTTTCTCCACATTACGCGAACTACTGATTCGACCATCTCATAAACCGAATGGGAGTCGAGCAGGAAGTCCAGTACCGCAACCGCCCAAGAAGAAATCCGCCGCTAGATTAGATACCTTGGACGAGGTTATTTCCAGCGTGATTGAAGACAGTGTGCCAAAACTGGAACATCCTGGTGATCACAAAGAACTTAAACATTTCGTTCCTCGGGAGAATGCTCTTGCCAAAACCCGTGGTATGCTGCCCATACGGATTATGACCCTAACGGAGAGCAAACTTCTTTATCCTGACGTACCACATTCCTGGCTGTGCGATGGCAAATTGTTGAGACTTAGTGATACAACTCATGCTGGAAACTTTAAAATCTTCCAGGTACATTTTATTCTATATATATATTTATTTTGATTTATTTTTGTTATTTATTTTTAATGCTAGACAATTGCCTAACTGCCAGACAACTAATCTAATTTGATTGTTTTCAGGATCAATGGAAACGTGGTCAGCCTGTTTTAGTCAGTGATGTCAGCAAACATCTAGCTAAGGATCTATGGACACCTGATGCATTTTCAAGGGACTTTGGAGATGAAAAGAACGATCTCGTCAATTGTATGAATGGTTCTACACTGGTCAATCAACCAATGCGAAAGTTCTGGGAGGGTTTTGAACACTTCACCAAAAGACTGAAGGATGACAAGGGTAATCCAATGCTGCTGAAATTGAAGGACTGGCCGCCAGGGGAGGACTTTGCCGAAATGTTGCCATCACGATTCAACGACCTCATGCGTGTTTTGCCTCTTTCGCAGTACACGCATCGTAATGGCAAATTAAATTTGGCGAGTCGCCTTCCAGAATGCTTTGTACGTCCCGACCTCGGTCCTAAAATGTACATTGCCTACGGATCTGCCCTGCACCCATCGAAGGGCACCACCAACCTTCACTTGGACATCTCAGACGCTGTGAATGTGATGGTTCATGTTGGAATTCCGAAAGATAGTGATACTGATGAACACATCAAAGAAGCATTCCGGGCTATCGACGAAGCCGGTTGTGATATCTTGACACGGCGACGAGTCCGTGATAAGGGTGAACTCCCTGGTGCGCTTTGGCATATCTACAATGCGCGTGATGCTGATAAAATTCGCGATCTACTCAACAAGGTCGTCGTTGAAAAGGGCGGTCTCCTTAAGCCCAACCATGATCCGATCCATGACCAGAGTTGTTACCTCGATGGCCCTCTCCGAGAACGACTGTATAAGGAGTATGGGGTTGAGGGTTACGCCATCGTTCAGTGTCTGGGCGACGCCGTCTTTATTCCGGCTGGGGCCCCTCATCAGGTCAGGAATCTGCACAACTGCATCAAAGTGGCCGAGGACTTCGTCTCTCCCGAGAATGTTTCGCATTGTTTCCATCTGACGCAGGAGTTTCGCGATCTCTCCGAAACCCACTCCAACCACGAAGACAAGCTGCAGATTAAGAACATCATCTTCCATGCGATCAAGGACTCGCTATCTGGGCTCACTTCAATCGTCAATAAGCACGTCAAAGCTGAGAAGGATTCGGAACACAACGGCAACGGAAATGACTCGCAACACACAACGGACTCCAAAACGGAGTCGGCTTAAACATGTGATAATTGTAGTGGATATAATTAGTTGTGAACGTTTTAAATAGACACAAAACGAAACGGACAAAAGTGTGATACGTGGCAAAGACTATAAACAGAGACACAGTGAACCATAATAATATATAAGAAACAGGACAACTTAAAAATTACTATTAACAATTGCGTGTATGCACGGAGAGATGTTGTTTTCTGTTTTTTGTTTTTTAATACGATGATCAAATATCGGTGTGTACATATTTTGTACATTATTATTGAATTTTTGAACATGAAAAATGAAAAAAAAAATGCTGAATATGCACGGTTTATCTTCCTGTTAGTAGTGACTCGTGACTCTGGATACCGGTCACAAGTTGTAATTAGTCTACTTTCTAAAAAGGCAAACAAATAAGGAACTCGAGAAAATATTGAAAAAAAAAAGATGAGAAAAATACTGTTGTTGACACTTCGAGTACTTCTATGTGAGACATATGCGTTCTTTTCGCCCTCATTTTGCGCGGGCGATATCTGCGAGATATTCATAACTATATCAATGTTGTTTCTCATAAAGAAAAAAAAAATACATATTAAATAAGCGTGCGGTAGGGCAGCTACGTTTTGCAAAATTCTTTAAGTACCCTTCCATTATTTGATTTTCGATTTTGAAAAAATCTCTGGACTGATTGAAATTATTGTTTACTTTTAACACGTAACGTTTAAGAGACGTTACTTTTGTTTGTACAGAGACACGGTGAAAAACGATTTTTGTTATAATTACTACGTAGTTCGCAAGGTGTAATTACAAGTACATAAAGTTCAGAAAAAGTTTAGTTGACTAAAGAAATTAAAAACAGTTTGGAAGTCAGACGCGCTTGATTTTGTTTATTTTCTTCGAACCTCGTACTCTTTGTTTTTTTTCTTTCTTTTTGCAAGGTAGCTGGTCTACTGGATAATATCCATGATGGTTATTTTTGTCACTTGTATAACTGTGCCTGTTACATTGTAATGAAAAACTCGACGAGAAAATTGACTAATGTTTGATTGCTATTCAGTATTTACACGATTCGTTTTTGGGTGGGTTTTAATTGATGTAAATTGTCCGATAGTGGAGCAACACAGACGAAAAGAGACAAGTGCTATTTCATTAAAATAAAAAGTGCCAATTAAGATTATTTTTAGTGATCACTCGATCTATTGATGGATCTCGACTATTATTATTAACAACGATTTTATGAAAAATATGGACTCTGAATTTACACTTGATACAAAAAAAAATGAAACACTTGGATAGACGAGAATAACAGTTAGGTTTATCACCAATATTATACGTACGCAGCACATAAGTTTATTAGGTTTTTTTAATGGGTCGACCAAGTCGATAAATTGATAATTGTTTTTGGGGACAGGACTTTGTTTCTTAAAGTGATGAACTGTACAGTAGAATTTAGGATTTTTTGTACAGAAACCATCTTGAAGTACCTTCAATGTTTGTTTCCCTTATTGTCCTTTCTTTGGTCCAAAAGATGTATAAATAATAAATGAAAGCAAGGAACAAAAAGTGAAATAGAGTAGTTTTATTTCAAATTGGCGAAATTTTATGTACATAATAAATACTAATGTCTGCAAGGTTTCCTTTGAGACTGTTGGCGCAAAAGTAAGTTGAATATTTTTACAATACTTATTCCATTTCCGACTTAATTTTATTGTTTGAAAGAAAGCGCAATTTAGTTCACGTATTGTATAATTGTATAATTTATTATATAAGAGAGGATAGGTTGACATGTACAAAGGAATAGGTGAATGCCAAAATAAAGGTTGCTTATATATATATAGTTCACGTGGCGCCATCCCATAATTATTCAGAGAACTATGATATTTTTATTCATCTTTCAATTCATAGATGTCGGTGAGAGGAGGTTAGAAACGTTTCGTTATTTAATTTATTCCTTATTAATAAATATATATTTTTTATTGAATATTTAGATTCCTTCAATCCCCACTAATCTCTCTTTTTCTAAATTACAGGGACAACTTGAGATACAATTTTGAAGAAACATTTCACTGGTATCACGTATCGGCAAAATGTGGAACTAAAACGGGAAATTCAAACTAAAATATGTCCAAATCTACATATAGAATTCCCATGTTTATACTGATTGATTCCTTATTACATATAGTTGGATTTGATATATAAATTTACCCCAAATATTGGGTATTTATTGAGGAATATATCGTTTAAAAATGTCAATTCAAATAAATGACGAATTTCAAGTTTTTCATTCTATTTCATATTTCTCATATTTCTCATTTTCTAAAATTATGTATTATGCACCAATCGATTCAACATGAAAATTTCTTTAAACTCTTGCGACAGTTTTTCATTTGATTTCTTAGAAATGATATTATAACTCATGAAAATTGAGTCTAATAACCGCTACTTCTTCTAAATATTTTTTAAATTTTATATTTACCTTCCTCCTATATAAACAAATCATGTACCATTTCATTCAGAAGAAAATTTTCTACTAGATTCTTCAACCGTTTTTTGTTTACATGTTTAGAGATAATGTTACATATCGTTGAATTTCGGTCTAATAACGTCGCCATTGCCGATTTAAAAACATGACTTGTTCTAAACATTCCATTCTTATTAACATTTCCGTTACTTATAAATCATAGACCAATCAATTCAGCGTGAAAATTTCTTTAAATTCCTGGGATATAGTTTTATTTGATTACTTAGAACCGATGTTAGAAATCACATAAGTTGAGTCTAATAACGGCGACATTTTCGCTGCTAGAAAATGACTTGAAATAACTTCTAAGGATCACACTTTTATTCATATTTGTCAAATTTGTGCGTATTCAAATCATATATTAATGGATTCAGAATTAAATTTGCCACTAACTTCCGAAACAATTTTTCTGATCAATTGCTTAGAAGAAATGTTATAGATATATCCAGGGAGATTTGGAAGCATTCACAATGAAGGCACATTCTTATTTTAATTATTAACACACATAGCTTGCCGCGTTGTGGAGCTCGGTGCTCGTTAGATCACTGCAGTTAAGCAACGTCGTTGGCGTTGGATGGGTGACCACTAAGTCTCCCACTCAACAAGCGGCTGCGGCACCGTCCGCGAACTCCTGATTTCGCGGTAAAAACGCGAACGAAGGTTGGGCGATTCGCTTGCAACGGTCCCCGGAAAAACCCATATGCACAAAAAGTTCAGAGTAAGAATCATCAGTAGTTCCTTTACACCACTTTGTGGTAGAAAAAGGTTGTTGAATAAATAAAAATATTAACACACATATTAGTTTATTGCTAACTCTATGTATATTTTGTAAGCTTTTATAGATTATATAAATTTATACATTATATAAATTTTGAAGACTTATAATATCGGTTCTAAGTAATCAAATGAAAAATTGTTCCAGGAATTTGAAGAAATTTTCATGTTGAAACGATCGGTGCATAATTTATAATTCTGGAAATACGGAAAAATTAAAAAAGAATGAAAATGGTGAAATAAAATGATTTGATATATAAATTTACATATATCAAATCAAACTATCACAAGGAATCAATCAGTACAAGCAAGGGCATTCTATGATATGTAGATTTGGATATATTTCAGAATTTTGCTATTTAGTTCCCCATTTTCCATTACGTGGTACAGGTCGCGAAGACCCTCTTAATATAATAATAAAATAGGACTTTGTGTGCGTCAGGAAGAATTTCCTCCAAAAACTCTACAAAATAAAAGCCACTTTCATTAAAAGAGGCATGGGAGTTCACAAATCAACCTCAAATACCCTCTGCCATAACCTAATGGAATGACCCACCCTAGAGGAGGAACTTGTTGACGAGTACGGTAACATTTGCCAAATTGAATTTACCAAATATAGACAACACTGAGAATATAACAATTGAGAGTTCGTCAATAAAAATTAGACAAAACAGTGAATGAGCGTAAAGTGTTTCATAATCTACTTCCTCCGGCTTCATCCCTTAAAAAAGATTGAAATTATAAATAACATATTAAAATAATTAACCCTAACAAAGTAACAAAACACTAAAATACATAACGAATCCACTTAAGTTAACTAATTTCCTTCCTTTTGCCCTTTTCCCTTATAATTTGATTGACCAAATCCAAATTCTCTCCTCTCTCATTCAACTATTCAATTCACATTCATGCTCACAGAATCACACCCATTTATGCACTTAACCATTACACCCATACACTCCCTCACTATATGTTCCCAAGTATCCACCCTATCTCTACACAGTGTACACATTATAAATTCATCCCCTATCCAAACTTTCCTTCCTTGCTCTCCGGATCCACACCTCGTCTTGCCTTAACCCGCTTATTCTTCGCACTCATTGTCTTCTTATATGTTGGTCTGTGGTTGATTGTTTGTAGCTGCCTATATTATTATAGTATAAATATATTTAAAACAACAAATCACTTTATACTGCACTGTGTCGACAGAGGCTGCGGAAATTCTATCGTCAACCCCTCCTCCGGACCTGGTAGCGCTAGAACGGCAAAGTAGCTACCTTCGACGAATAGGCGAGGAACCTAATGCGTCCCTTGGGATAACGGAGGAATGGTCCGCCAGATGGAGCAACAGCACCACGTCAGGGTGGCTCAAGCGGTGGGTACCATCCCCAACAGCATGGCTAGAGCGTCCGTATGGAGACTGTGACCACTATCTTACCCATTTTCTTACTGACCACACCCTTGAAATCTGCCTAGCATGGACCAAAGAACGGATGGAACTCTTGGCGGCGACCCGATGTGCAAGCATACACCTGAGCAACTTGGGAGAGCAATGCTCCATTCCTAAGAAAACTGGAATGCGATAGTCCTTTTCTGCGGGAACGTCGCGAGGCAAAAGCGTAAAGTCGAAGAACACACATAGAGGGTCTCTAGACCGTTGCACTGACGAAATGCATAACCCGTGATACCGGTGCAGCGTGTCTGATTCAGGGGGTGCGCACAACGTCACTATTATATTTAATAGTAGCCACCCCTCTCATAGGGCCACTTGTTCCGGTTATCAAGACGCCGGCAACGCCAAAAAAATAACTTAGAGACTTTAAAAATTCACGTCGCTCTGTGGAGTAGTAGGATAATAACAAATACATCCATTTTACTTAATACAAATATTAGATTTTATTGTGTGCAGTATATCTAGTATTTACAATATGAATTTGTACACACATAATCGTCAAACAATTCAACTACTAAAACAATTTAGAAATGTGATACTTGCAACAACGCTTCAATGAATATAATTTTTAAACAATGTTTCATCTAGAAGTAAAGTTAACAATTATATAACACCTCTACGATAATATGTACTTCGTATTTTGATTGTTTTGACACAAATTACATTCGTATATATAGAGAATCATCATATGACAGTGATGGATATGATTTGGAACGCAAAATTGATGAGGAATTATGCTGCCTACGAGTACAAGAAGTAAGAAATACCTTGTTTTCAGAGATACAATTTGCATAATTTGCAAGCAGTTTGTCATGGAATATTGCAGACAGGCTTCGTTCAATTTGGTTGCTGTCTGCCTGGTTTATATTTAAGTTATTTGTATTCTTATAGACATATTTAAGATACTTGTAAATAAAGTTGGTTCCGGTTGCTTCCTATGGTGTGATACTTGCTGAAAGTTATTTACACAAAATTTCCCGCGCTTTTGTGAGTTTTCCCGCCGCTTTGCCGGAGATTCGCATTGTGTAACACATTCATCAATCATGATTTATTACAGCCGGCGATGGGTTTGTGGGTTTTCGGGCGTAATTGGCAGACCCCAAAAATCGGCGCGCCGTGCTGATGCGAAACTCCCAAAAATTTCGAACTCGACTTGAGTTTCTTCGAGTTTATTGGCGTTCTGGCAATGCTGAAGTTTGTTCCCTGGCGCTGATGGTGCGGCGAACATTCTTGGTAAACAAGCCAGGAACAGGCGTCGGATTGCAGGAGTCGGATGTTTTTCAGAACGCGTGCGTGAAATGTGATTGCGCTCCTGCATTTCGCTGCATTTTTGAGAGTGCATAAAATACCAACGAGATACAGGCCTCCTGCTTGCCTAGGGGGGTTTTGGAAGACGCCTTCATCGTCTGCAGGTGGTGCACGTAACAGCAGCTCGTCATAAAAGATTTAATGCTGATGCTCTGTCAAAGTTTCCATTAGAACTTTCTGGTCCTTGCGACGGGCGTTGTGCATATGATGCTCCGTTTTGCGTCAAGTTTCGGACGTCTTATTATTAGTACTTGAATACACTAGTCAGTACTTGAATAAGTGTAATATTGCTCCAATTTAAAATATATACATTTTATGGGGGTATGCATGTGTAGCTATGAATTTTGACTAGTTTTATATATTTTTTAGTAGTAGCCTAATTTTTTGTGGGTTTCCTCGCAATTTGCGTGTTTATGTAAAAAATCTGAGGAGTAGTGTTAGAACGCAGACCATTGATCCGAATGCACCTGAAAGCAGAAAAATTTGCATTTTAGTGTCTGTACAGACTGTGCCAAAAAATATGTAATTTAATTTTGATAAGTTATGTTGGGCAGGTGTTTCAAATGAGTTTAATAACGTTGAATACTTTAGTTTAATATTCCTGAACCAAGTTTTTGGATTTTAACGAATTTTAAAGTACTAAAAGACTTTGGTTTCCTTAAAATGGCAAGAAGTAATTGTGTATTCTTAATCAGCCAAATTTAAATTTGTCTTCGCGACAGATGCAAATACCTTTCAATTTCGCAGCAGCAACAGGCGAATCTGCCTTCGCCGTGTACGTTTCCACCTCGTTGAGGAACTGATAAGTCGCATTGAAGCCGGTGCCATCCAGGCGATCGTTGGATCGAAACGTGACGCGGAAAAACTTCCGGTCGGATTCCATGTCGAACTCCTTTAATTGGCCGCAGTAGCGCTGGTACTTGCGATCGCGTGCGATGTAATTGGAGAATTCGACGTAGTCGCTCGCGGAATTCGCCTCGCATCTGCGAAAAAGAGTGGAAATTCTCGGTTCACATGAAGAGTGAATGAAAGGCGCACCAACGTAATCACATCTACCGCCGGGCACAATTGCTAGAAATCTGGAGTGCATGTCACCCTGATGAAATATTGAAATATCGAAAAATTTAAACTCGAATCCAAGTGATTCATGCAAGTCGTTGAAATTCTTTACGAAATTCAATCAGTAATAAAAAGCTGAAAGTTTCTGCAAGTCCGAGCGGGGATAATCCTTGGATTTGTTTCAATTTCATCAAACGTTCGCTGTTGTTGCATGTTGAAAGTTTTGAAATTGGTTGAAGGTGAAATGAGGAGGAAAGTACTTACGGCTGAACTCCTTCGACATCGAAATAATTGTAGTGTAGGTGAACCTTCTCTCCGACGTTGCCGTGGAAGAAGTAATGACATTCGGTGTCGCGCGGATAGAGTCCCGGATAGTTCGGGCTGTGGAAGTATCCCGAACGACTTACGTTGCTACTGAACACGAAGGCACAAGGGTACTCTGGTTCCTGCATACCTGTTCGTATTCCAAAATCTAAAGAAGAACAATTCTCAATTTCAATATTAACTTCTCAAATAAAGCTATCAAATATTTACAGAGTTCAGAAAGTTTGAAGTTTGAACAAATCTAACTAGAACAAACAAAGATCTAATTAAAACTGATTGGTCGACTTCAAACCAGACATTCCTTGTTTGGACAAGACATAAGTGATATGTAATATGAAGAAAAATGGAACAATAATCCCCTGTATTCATATTTGGATTCCTACAATATGTAATTATACTTTGTAGAAAAGAAAAGAGTCTTGACAGTGAAGGTTATTAAGGTCGTTTGAAGGGCCTAGGTTTTTTATACTTGGGGCTCCTCCTCTTATATATCGAGGCGGGAGGAGGTCTGGCGTCAAATATCTCGAAAGTATGAAAAATATAGAAATCTGGAGTGCATGTCACTCTGATGAAATATTATTGAAATATCGAAACATTCAAACTCGAATTCAAGAAACTCGTGGAAATTCTTTACGACTTCTCATCGAATACCCAGAGATTAGGAAGAACTATAACTAGCACCGAGTTGTACCATGAGTGATATCCTTGGCGGATCAATTACCTACTACTGTTTTATCTGAATTTGAATGGTTTTAAAAGAGAAATTTCAAATGTTATCATAGCAAACTTCAAGATGACATAATTTGAGCAATGTTCTTGGTGGATTAGTTATCTGCAGTTGCTAAGCATATGTGGATGCAATCAGTTTTAGCATTATTTGATTGGTTAATACCTTCCTCTCCTCTGAAGCCCTGCGCTTTATGTTTGGAGCTATTTCATTTTTATATCAGGTGGTGTCGAATTTTTGTATTGGTATCTCTAAAATATCTAAAGTATCAAGCGGAAGGTATCGTTAAGTAGAACTACAGGGTCTGCTCTTATGGGACGTGGATCTTTGACCACTAATGTCACCCTTAGGAATATGCCTAAGAAGTCTAACGGATTATCCCTTACTGAAGGTTACATAAATAGACGTCGCAGCAGTTACACCAACTATCCATACCGTCGGCGTAATCGAAGGCTATACATTCAAAAACTGTGTAAAATGGCTCTGGACAGGACGTAGATTCACCTTGTTAACAATATGGCCCCCACAAAACTTGTTGCAATTCTTTAGACTAAGAAAATGCCAAACTAATTTATTTAGAAAATGAGTAGCCTAATTATAACAGGGCTATATTTAGAAAGTTTCTCAAAACAATTCGAAGAGTTTCAAATTCATATGAGTCTGTAACACTTCCAGAACTGTCACATATAATTTGAATTTGTTGTTTCCCCTAATAATAACAAAATCTACATAGTTGGATCTTCGCTGACTTTGAAAATCACGAATAACATAATACCCTGGATTATTTTCTTAGAAAAAACACCTCTCTACTTGGAAAGTCGAATCATCCTAGATGGTAATCGCGAGAATGGAAGAAAAACAAGTCGGTGAGGAGGTCGAAATCAAAAAAGACTGTGTGTATATTCTAGACATAGGTGATTTATCTTTAAGTTCAACTTACTCTCGGTAAAAGTATAGGATGCCTTGAAACCCCTCGAGTATCTCGACGCCTGCACACTCTGGAACTCGAGCTTAAGTCGGGGTCCGTTCGACATGAGCGGTTTCGGCGGCGTGCCACCGCAGAAGCTATCGATCTTCTCCATGCGCCCGTCGATGTGCACGAAAGCCAGCAGCGCGTCGTGATTGTCGCATCTGCAAAAGCGTGGGCGAATGCCACAACGGGCCATTATGAGATTAACTGATCAAGCCTCTTTCGGTCATCGTGCTGCCGCCACCACAACAACTCGCTGCCCCTGCTCACACTGTTCACACTCAGGCCAACCAATTAATCAGAGTCACATCAAAAGGTACTAATTACATGGGAAATTAATTAGTAATGAGACAGATCCTTCGCGCATTTCCACACCAACTTTTTGCAAAAATGGCGTTCATTAGCGAGTGCTCCAAGGACGGAACGGAAATAAAGATGGAATTAATAAGATTAAAGTTATCACGCTGCCGAGAAAAAGGAATGATAAAATCTGAAGTGATTTTTAATTTTGTCTGACTGAGTCTAATTTTTTTTCACTCTTTCATTTCAAGATGCTTGAACACTTGAAAAGACTAAATAGACGCTGATTTGATGAAAGATAAAATGTTGTAGAATTTTATTAAATAATATGAATGGGATTCAAATTTAATAAGTATGAAAGAAGAGGAACTTACTCTTTGGAATCGTCATTCGGATGAAATAAATTAAAATCGTGGAAGACGATCTGAACGCGTTCTTTGCCACGTCCCTGGAATTCGTAACGGCAGGACGCCCGTGGCGGGTAGGGAGAGGGATAATTTGGGCTGGCCAGACTTCCGTTTTTCGTGACGTCACTGTTGAAGACCACATCGCAGCTGGATCCTAAAAAAATGAAAAATTTTACTTAGTTACAAAAATAAAGATCTAAAAAACCACAAAGTCATGATTATTCTGTTTTATTCCCTTAGATAGGGTTGAGGTTAGATTATTCTTAGTCTATGTTAGTATGGAGATATTTTTCAAACGTTCTTCTATCATTTTTGTCATGGAAGTAGGGACTATATTTTAGAGCTAGATAAGGTTAATATCGAATGTAATTGGCAAGTAATTTCACTAATCCACAGTGAGTAATAGCCTATATGATCCTATTGATCCTGATAAGGTGCTTAATCATCTTTAATGCGAACTCATCTAGACTTAGCACACGTCTATGGGAAAGATGTAACCAAAAGCTGACAATTTAAATAATTTGCCGCATTTCCACACGCGCGGAACTGCGCTGCTTGATTGCGCGCATCCTCTGCGCCAGTTCCGACCTTTTTCGGGTCGTTTCCGGTCTTTTGAGGATTTCATACACTGTGACGCCTTCGTGTGCTCCAGTGGGAGCTAGTTGCGCGTATTTGCGTGAATTCCAGCAATATTGGATAGAGCACGACGCGACGCGACGGTTGGTGCCAGGCGCGCTGGAGGTTTGTATAGGACATGTGTAGATTTGTATAGGATGAGAAGGGTGGGAGGCTGCTAATTCCCGAAAGGACTTAATTTCAGAGACCTTTGCCGTCCGTTTGTTGGCCGAGCTGCGGTTGACTGGAGGCCACGCGCACCTGATAGTTGTTGACTAATGGAGGGCTGGATGCCTAGATTGAAAGGCTTGGCGGCAGGAAGATAAGGGCGGATGGGGAACCTTCGACGGGGGAAGATATGTATGTGGGGATGTGTACTCGAGTTTAGGTAATGTCTGGGAGGATGTTGGGGAATGCATCATTCGTAAACAAGATTGTAATTGTATGTATGCGAATTTGGTCTCGGATTAAACTTGCTTGTGTGATCCGTAAAGTACATTTGGGGTTATCCTCGGATGAAAACGATGTTTCAGAGGGTAGAATGCCTCTAGGTGAAGTGTTACTTGTAGATCATACTAATTTGTACAAGAGTTAAGTAAATTATTCATGGTATGTATTATTTTATTTTCTATATGTATATTTCCTGGTTTAATTGAAATCCTTGAGAAGAGATTCTTGAGGAGTTATTTCGCTTAAGTTGAAATTACCGCTCTTGAAAATTTTAAATGGTGGAAAATATCCGCGTTTCAGTTGAACCAAACCGACTTATCGTCTGGTATCAGAGTCTGGTATTTATAGTTATTTTCTAGGCTATGATAAACCTTCTTGATTTTGATATAGTTATTGTGTATATCCACGAAACTGTTCTGGTCCAGGACCTTTCAAGGAGGTCGATGAATACCAGGGATTTTATAAGGTGACTGAATTTAACAACATTATTATTTAACGTTGTGGGCCTCATGCGGCTCTTTGGATGTGAAGCTGTGGCTTTGTATAACTGGGGGATTATTATATTTTATATTTTAGCTCGTCTCTAAGGGGGAAGGCTTTATAAATTGAAATGTTTGGTTCTTCCGACCGATTAATATAAGCAAATTAACATGAATATCGATATTTCTTAGGGGATAGATTGTTAATAGTGTGGGTTGTCCCGTCATCTTACTTAAGACTTTAATGTAGTGTTGAATATATGTTCAGGGGAGCCCATTAGTAAATCAACGGTGAATATTCGGGGTCTTAGGCCTCTCGTTGAGACAAGGAATATATGCGTCAATTGTTTCTATAACGTTTCATTCATTACCAATGTCCTGCTCAAAATCAGAACTTGGTCCATAATCCCCAGATTAGTTGAAATTGACGCACACCCTGACTGCTAAGGGGGGAGGGCACTTTGAAAATAGACTCGATGAAAGTTTAACCTTTTTCGTTATTACGTAAGTACCATAACGGGGACATAAAAATTTTAAGGTGCGGAATGATAGAAAGACGGTTGGGAAATACCTGTGGGGGTTTTGTACGGGTTCGGTGATGCCCACAAAATAATACAAATAGGAAAGGGACTGGGCGGGAGGAAGAGAGGGTAATCGAGTGAAACGATGGCTAGATGAAAAGTGAGGAGGGGTGAATTGCATCGCAATGTTGGAGGAGTGGAGGAAAATAGAGTCGATTATTTTATATTTTGAGTAGTTTAATTGTAAATTTTGTTTGATTTGAATTTTATTGGCTTGTGGTTGTGCGAAATCTGTAGTGCAGAATGAATCAAAATTTAATACAGAAAAAGTTAATACAGACGAATCTTATGGGATTTTGAAATTTCAGGTATATCCATTCCACATCATAAAACAGCAAAAATTTCTTTTTCTTCTCTTCTGGGGTTTCCTCGTTTTTTCGGTGTTGTCGGCAACCGGAAAAATCGAGAGAGTGTATTCGGCAGGTTATAGGAGAGACTCGTACCGTAACGAGATCTATGTGTTTACGCGGCAGTATAACGGTGTAATATTGGTAATAGGTATATCGTTTCGGCAGCGAAGAAATACGCAATCAAAGCGGAAAAAACCGACGATGGCGAAACTCGTCCAAAACGCTCCGACGTCTCCTGGGAAAGCGTCGACGGTGTGGCATTGGCAGCGGCGGCGACGCAACGGTTTTCGCTGCCCATTATCGATAAATCAGATAAAATCCACTCGGCTCGCGCTTAGCCGTTCCATCCCGCCATTCGTTTTACCACTCTCGGAATTTATACCGTCGATGGCAAGCGACAGTTGCATCAAAAAACGCAAGGGTGCGATTTATCGGCTGCATGCCATCCGAAAATTGGGCACGAAGCATACACAGCTGCGCATTGTGCCTGTTAATTTTGCCAACTTCTTCCGGCGTGGTACTGTGTATTTCACGCCGGCAAATCGGCAGCGTCTAACTTTATCATCGCCACACTTTGGCGCGCGCGCTATATTTTCGCGCCCGATTTGAGTTTGTTCCCAGCGCGCTGATAAAGTTTCCTGCCAGGCGTGGAACTCGATTGCCTTCCCTACGGCGACTGTCTTCGCGGATAGTCGCAATAAAAATAAAGTGTAATGGTTATTGTCTCAGGATGAAAAACTCGATCAGCACCCGCACTAAATGACGATAAAGCACGTACAAGAAATTGTCTACCTTTTGTTTAAAGTTTCTCAAGAGATATAAGGAGATGTTTTTTCGGTGTGCTCATCAATATTTCTTATCGTTGTTTTATTCAATATTTATTTTTCATTATTATTTTACAAGAATATTTTTATTTTTTATAAGTTTTTCTTGTTTTCCAATTCAGTCAATTATCCAACAGAAAATCGTTTAAAAAATTATGAAGTATATTTGTAAACATTTCTTAAAATACGGTATATGAAGTTGCCAAGTTTGCCGGGCTAGACAGATTTTGGCCTCTTCAATTCTAAGAATAGTAAGTAGCTTATATTCTGTAGCTGGGGAGGTTCGAATTCTCTTTATTTTTTTGGTTTCCTAAAGGAAGGAGTCCCTTTCTGTGTCTTGAAAATGACTTGTAAATTTTAGGTATGTTTCTGAAGAGTTATAAAGTGAATAATTAAATACTTATTAGTTTTTTTTATAATGATTTATTCAAAGAATAGTTTTCATACAATTATGACTCATTTCTGTAAGCAATTTTCCTGTTCTAATCTTGCTAGACTAAGATATAAAGAGAAGTTTAAACTGAGGAAAGGATATTGCCTAGTTTTATAGACTTGATGGACTTGTTAGTGTAGTTATTGGCTACATCAATTCAAAAGTATGTGGGCAACTTTATACTCTTAAGATCTCTATTTGCGGTTATTTTATTTTCCAAAAGAAAATTTTGGAAACATTTGACTTGAAAATATTATCGGCAAATTTAGAAACTAAAGTGATGTTCTGCATACTCATTAGTTTACCTATTGTTTTATTTAAAATATATTTTTCATAAAGTTATGTCTAAGAAATTTTGCTGTCGCATCCTTGCTAAACTGATGTCTAAACAGAAGTCTAAATTGTGGTACATGTTGTTGTCTAGTTTTCTAGATTTGATGGCCTTTACTGTTATTTGCTACGTTTGCTACGTCAATTTTAAACATAGTAGTAACTTTCTATACTCTAATTTTCTCCGGTTTGAGTTGTTTTAGAAACTTGTTTTGGAAACTATTTGATTTTAGAATTTTATTTTTATTTATTCAACAACTTTTTTCTATCACATAGTGGTGTAAAGGATAGTAACTTTTACCCGGCCCAATCCGGTCTCGCTACTGATGGTATTCTGAACGTTTTGTGCATATGGGTTTTTCTCCGGGGACCGGAATCGCCCAACCTTCATTCACGTTTTTACCGCGAAATCAGGAGTTCACGGACGGCGCCGCAGCCGCTTGTTGAGTGGGGAAACCAAGTGGTCACCCATCCAACGCCTAGCTACGTCCGACGTTGCTTAACTGCAGTGATCTAACGAACACCGAGCTCCACAACGCGGCAAGCCGCCGCTTTGATTTTACAATATAATTTGTAAATTTAGAAACTGAAGTGATTTTCTGCATACGCATCAGTTTTTCTATTGTTTTGTTCAAAATATATTTGTCATAAAATTATGTCTTATTACTGTAAGCAATTTTACTGTCCCATCCTTGCAAAATTGAGGTCTAAAGAGAAGTCTAAACTAAGGAACATGGAGTTGCCTAGTTTTTTAGGCTATAATAATTGCCACAAGTGTCACTCATGAAGTGAGACAGGACATATATTTTTCTGTCTCTTGGTAGGATTTATTGGATGTTATTTAGGAATGCGCATTTCACACTTTGGCCATGGTTCATTTCAATACAATTTCATATAGTTGTCTCGTTCTAGAGGAATCAGTTTTGGCTCTCAACTGTTATGCATTTTATTTATTATTAAAATTTTTATTTTTTATAAATTATTAAAATTATGACGTATTGCTGAAAGCAATTTTCCTGTCCTATCCCTGCTAAATTGAGCTCTAAAAAGAAGTCTTAACTGAGGTACATGAAGTTGCCTAGTTTTCTAGACTTGATGGCCTTGACAGTTATTACCTATGGCAATTCTAAAGAAAGTAGACAATTCTACATACGTAGTTTCTTTATTTAAGGCTGTTCCATTTTCCTAAAGAAATTTCTGGGAGCATTTTTAGTTGAAAATTTTACCTGCATATTTAGAAACAAATGGACGAATAACTTTACAGATATTAAACATTTTCTGAAATATTCTCCGGTCCTGATGACAGGTTATGGACATCTAATGGAAACACACGGCCCCCTGCTGGAATTTAAACTACTTGAAATGTTTTGAAAATTTGTTAGTAAATCACAATTTTATAAATCAGTTCACAAACATACTTTGGCGGTTCCTGGTATAATTTTAACAAATTCAAAAAAATTCCTATAATAAATATTATGAATAACCCTTGATAAAAACCACAATAAATAAACTGAAATCAAGCATTACAATGATTATAATGCATGATTTCAACACTTGTGCTGTTATTGTCTTTTTTCGCTCGAATTTCCAGAGAGACAGCAATGCAATAAGCATCACATTGTACCGCTATACGGTTGGAGCATTATTAATATTACTGCATTCCATCCATCACCGGTTTTGAATATTTCACGCGTACGTTTCCTGTTTCCACTGCCGCCCTTCAGCATCAGCAGCAGGAGCACTAACAGCGGCAGCAGCAGGCGCGCAAAATGAGTAGGATGCCGAGTGGGTTGCGTTGCGGTAGCATTAAACTAGGCAGCACACATTACGCAGACATATCGTGGTTGCCGACGCCGAGTTTATTCGTTAGCGTAACGTGTGAATATTTCACCGGCTAGATGAATTCGCCGCGCGCGCGGGGGTGGAAAGAAAACATTCTTGCTTTTCCACCAGGGGAAAACATGCAGAACAAGTATGCGTGGGTGGGCTGATAAATCTTTCGAAGCTGTTTGCCTAAGTGCGGTTCTATTACCCTCTTCAATCTTTTAGATTCCGCACATAACATCACTAAATAACTGGTTTATATTTATTTTATGTTCTAAATTAAAATAGTTGAAGTCTTTTAATGAACTATTAGAGTTTTAAAACATTTGATGACATTTTACAAATTACTCTTATAATTTTTTTGTTTAAGTGGACAGTTTTTGAGATAAACGTTTTTATAAATTTAAAATAACCTTTCCATATAATTTCTTTTTCGCGATTCGAGTTTTTTTGAAACTACTGATTAACCTTAACCCGTAATCAAATAAAAACCATGATGTAAACAACTAAGAGATTAATTATGTCCTTCCTTAGGTGTGGGAAATCAATTTTGCCCGAGATTAAAAGTCCTAATTGAATTTCCCAAAGGCGCAGCTAAGAAAACGTCTCGGGACCAACTTCCGTTTCCGGTTGAAATCAAATAAAATAGTGGCGTCTTCCGTGAGCATCTTCCAGCAGGAAGTCAATCAAATTGCAACCGCCGCAGGAAGATTTCTGTGTAATTTTACAATTTACACCTCGTCGTTCACTACCAGATAATCCGATTTTCAATGTTGGCGCAAAAATCGAATAAAAATCATAAACTTGAAGAGTATATCATTTCACAGCGAGAGATATATATCTTTTTGATTTATTTGATGGCGTTTAACCCGTTTTAACCCTTTCAAACGGCAATACAATAAAAATGCCGATTTATAAAATATCTCTACCACTTTATCCTGACAATATTAATTTGGTGCGCACTAAAACTCAATTTATTTTCCAATCCGGCCCTGGCAAAATATAAGAGAAAATCATGTTTAGATGTGTTTATATGGCATATTTTCGTGCGAAAAGTCGTTTAAGCGCATC
>JAODAC010000001.1:2325373-2353834 GCA_027575185.1 Mimaenictus wilsoni | reverse complement strand
TTTTTCTTCTTATCATAGGAAAACTCAATAAAGTTGGAACGAAAAAAAAATGTTTTAATGGGATTGTAATTATTATTATTTTCTTGAAGAGATTTAAAGAATTCAGATAAGAAAAAAGGATGTTTTATCAGAATAGATGAGACATCCGTTATTAAATATAATATCGTCTAGATTTTAGGGGATGGATTGACCTGTGTCTCAAACGAGGGGGGCTCCACTTGAGTCCTACTTCTTAGTGCACAAAGTTAGAAAATATACCAATCTTTAATTATATTTTTTATTAATACCCCACCCATGGTATAGAAAGGGATCACCAAACAGAAAGGGTCTAGAGGTCCAAAACCACCATAATTCGCCACTAGATTTCAGGCTATTATACAACTTATATGAAATTCAGAATAGGATAAAGAAGCGCTTTTATATTAAAAATTTAAACTTCTGAAAATTGAACCCAACTACTTCGTGTCTTATACGCTGCGAATTAAACCCAACTATTTCATATATTATTGAGATATACTAATATAACGTTACACTATATTACGTTCAATTCCCAGCATTAGTACATCTTTTTACCCCGCAAATTATAAAATGACATATTTAAGATGCCTTCGTTCTATTCCCGTCATTAAATCGGCGGATAAATAAAGCCACAGCCATTAAATCTAATTTTCCCTAGAGTTTCTTAATTCATTTAAAGAAAGGACGTTTCTTTTAGTTTTAATGTAGCGATTTAAGACTTTCAAAGCCCTTTTTTCTTCTTATCATAGGTAACTAAGTAAAGTTGCAACGTAAAAAATGTTTAATGGGGTTTTAAATAAAATTTTCTTGAAAGAATCAGGCGAAGAAAAATTATGAGAAAAGATGGAATATCAGACTTTACAACACAATTGCCTCGGAAGGTAGTTGATTAAATTAAACAAAAGATGCGTCGGAAATGATATTTTGGCATTTGACATTTCAAGACTTTCAAACTTTTCATTTTCCCGGAAAATAAATAAAGATAGAATGTGCCAAAGAAAGTGGGTTACAAAATTTTCTTGGTGAGAAACGTAATTCGATAAGATGGCAAAAAAACGGGAGGTATTCTCATACATCTCAAACGAGATAATATCAAGAAGTAAGACTCAAGGGAGGGGGTCCCTTTCTCGTATCTTATTACCAAATCATCTTACTATCTATTCCAGATACGAGTGTAAAAACAGTGCAAGGACCTTCATTTTTTTTCCAGCATTTTATTGCGGTTCTGATTCGTCTGAAGCATGTATTGACCTTTAATTTCTTGTTTCAGCTATTGAGAGACTTGCCGCTCATTCTTAGGTATGAAAATCATTCAGTTCGGGCCACTTTTGGTGGTTCTGATTCTTCTGAAGCCGTTCAATACTTCAGCTTCAGCTGTTTAGGGACTTATCGCAGTGCAATAGGTATAAATTACGCCAGTTTGAGCATTTTTATGGTTCTGATTGCTCTGAAGCATGCATTACTCTTCAATTTCTTCGCCTTGCTACTATTGAAAATTCTCGCGCCTTTACTGAGATCCTTAGGGGCCTCCCTGAAGAGACGCGCCTCCTAGTTTGGAAACCTCTGCTCTAAATTAACTCGGTATTTGTCTACAGTTAATTCGGTTCAATTCCTAGCAATGGTCCATTATTATCACCGAGAATTATATAATTAATTACATTGGTAACTTTTCACATAATTTCGGGGTGATGAATGTTTAGAATGAAAAAAAGTTAATATTACAGATTCATTCAGATTCATTTGGTTCAATACTTATTGATGTTTAATCAATTAATTCAGTTTAATTTAATTGAGTGAATTATTTACTCAATTCGCTTCAATGCAAACAAAATTTTAAATCAATTAAAATAAATGTTTTAATTAAATATATCTAATACAATCTCAGCAAATTTTCTATATATATATATATAATAGTCTAGATAAAATAATATTAACATCGAAATTATTTTCAACAACCTTACAAATGAAATTAAAGTTAACCTTCTCCGTTTTGAGGTTATTTACACTTACCAACGACAATTTTATGGCTGTGTTTCTCAATTATGTTCACCGTGGCGTGTCTACGAAGCTCCCCCGTCCGGATGCTGCGCAAGACACGCAATTTTTACCGCTTATCTGGACCGCAAACTGATATAAATCAAAACGCTCGTAAAAGACCTCCGTCCGGCGGTGCTGCGCCCTTTTTGCCGCCCCAGCAAGGTCTCTTGAATATGCGCCACATAAACACGATAAATTTAACTTTAGCCCGAAACTTCTGAAAATCGAACAATTGCGCACCTACTTACACGCTCTGCCTGTACCTGCTACGATGGCAAATCTAATTTATGGCTTATTGGAATGTGAGGCACGCACAAATGTTCAATGTTCGTGTGCCATTCAGAGAGTCGGTGGTTCAATGATGCCTTCGGAGCTCTTACCTTTAATAGCTAAAGGTAAGAGCCGAGGATTGTGAGGCACACTGACAATGACGCGAATGAGTGACAAAAGATGCGGTATGGAAAAAAAAACTTGATACGTGCGATAACAATGACAGTCCTATAACTTGTAGAGACATGTTTGAGACAGTTCAAAGTGGTTTCAACCCTGTTTTAAAATGTATCTAAGTTGGTGGAAGTGATATAAGTCATGCTTTCTTTTATACTTAAAAAGACTCTGGTGGCAGGGAATGTGTACAAAGTGTTTTAAGGGTTTATATCATGTTTTTCTATATTTATTTATCAAATACCCTATTCATAGTCGTTTCTCTAATAGTTTCCAGGTCATGAAACAACTGTTGTAATAAATCTGTTTGGTATTCCTAGTTGTCTCTGGAAGAAACCTTGATCAACTTAAAAAATATCCTGTTTGTCTATTAATAACTACTCCTGCAGGGTAGAAGAACCCAGGAAACTGTGAATACTAACAACTAAGCTTAAATATATTGATATCCACAGATATATTTTTATTATTAAAAAACCTCTCGAGATAGTGAAAAATGTATAAAGCGTTTTTAAAGGGTGGTATTATGATCTTCTAATTTTTCCAACTGCATATTCAGAGTTTTTCCCTACTACTTTCCAGGCCTTGAACCAATTGGTAACACAAGTCCAGAATTAGTATTCATAGTCATCTCTGGAGTGAATCTTATCCAGTGCAAACACGAAAAGAATCCTGATTGTCTATTAAGAAGATGGTCCTGAGCTTTTATGAATACTAGGCATGAGTGTACCTGCATCTACTACATCATGACTTCAGTCTTAACTCCATATTCATAGTCTTATCCCTGCTACTTCCCATGAATTAATTGCTGAAACAAATCTGGAATCTGATTCTAGACTTAGCAAAATCGGATTATTACGAAACTATTGTTAGAAGCTTTAGATGCTCCTATTTAGGGAAATGTGATTACTAGGCTTAAGTATTCCTGAACTAATACATTATGACTTCAACGAACAATAAGTGTCGACCTATTAATCAAATTTCAATCTTGTTGTAAATGTATCTAAGAATAATTTGGAAGAAGTGCCTTTAAGGGCTGATGTCACGTTTTTCTACCTCTATCTATCGAATTCCATATTCATAGTCGTTCCCTACTACCTTGAGGCAATGTTTAAATTAGTGTCACAAGTCTAGAGTCTGATCACTATTCATAGTCATCTCTGGAAGAAACCTTGACCAGAGGAAACTTGAAGAAAAATCCTGCTCCCGTGCTTTAAACATTGCTAGGGAACTGTGAATACTAGGCTTAAGTGTATTTGTAACTACTTCATCCTTACTACAGCTACTCAATAAGTGGAGACCTGGTGAGAGGGAAAAATTAACAGAGCATTTCTAAGGCTTGGTGTAATTTATTTATGACTCTAGTTTTCTAAGTCTATATTCATAGTTATATCCAGAGGTGACTACCACGCATATTCCAGACGCTAAACCAATTCGTTCATGACCTGAAAAGTAGCAATGAAATATTTGTGAATATTGAGTTGACGCTATTTTTCAAACTATGAATGTAGAGTTCTATGGAACAAACCCTGACCAGTGCAAATTGGAAAAATCCTGATCGTTCATTAAATACCTGCTATCCCGCTATCTCAGTGGCGCAGTGGTATGTCCAATGAGTGCTGTGTGCAAGGTCCCAAGTTCGATTCTCGGTGGGGATGCATAGTAAATTCGTATTCATATCAAAAGTACTAGCCTCGAATATGACTAATTACATTGAAAAAGAAATGAATAGAGGTAATGACCATAGCAGTCACTGCTCGGTAAACTCAAACAACAAAAAAAAACACATGAAAACCTACTCCTGAGTTTTAGAAGTTCCCAGGGAACTGTGAATAGTAGACTTAAGCAGTGTACTTGTATCTTCCAGATCAGTAATGGCAAAGCTATGATTTGCGTGACTGTTACTTAATCAAGTGGAGTCCCCCATGCATCATTTGAGACCCATGAGATACCCAAAAGTTACTAAGACAAACCGATAATGACGTGGGAGGGGACCACAAGGATGACTCAGAAGAACTATCAATAAATATAAACAAAATTTGAACCACGACTTCAAAATGTTTCGCTATCATCGTCCAAGATCACGACTGAGGTAACTTAATAGATTGTACAACGAGCTTGTAATGATAGCCGTTTCCTCAGGAGTATGAGAAACACATAGTCATTCGAGAGAGGAAAAGGCGTTCCACATGAGTTTTACACTATACATTTTATACGATAATTATATACGAGAATAATAATTTCTTAACCAAAAGCAATACTGAAATGTGTTCATTAAACAACAGGAGTAGAAGAAAACATTTACCCTGCTTAATTTTGTGTAAAAAATACGTTCGATAGCTAGAGTACGGTGTGGATCGGAAGAGAGGGGATGGAAAGTGTGGACGGGAGATGAATATGTCAGGTGTATCCAATGTGGAAGGGGGAGTGATTGTATAGGAATGAAAGAGGAGTGGGCGCGTGATTGCCAGGGGAAAAAGGCGGAGTGAAAGAGTGGCTGAGTGAGGATGGAAGGGGGTGACAATTTTGAAGGTGATAACAAAGCGGAAGGAAACAGCGTGGAATGGACGCCTACCTACCATGGGAGTGAAGGAGGAAAACGCCGGGCAGAAGGAGTCCGGAGTAAGGCTAGGGAGTGAAAGTGCAAAAGAAGTTTAGCGGGTTTGATTATTTTTTGTTGAAATGGTATTTATTTAATCTATTTTTATTTGATAGTATTTAGTATGTTAAGTTTTACTTAATGGGGGAGTAATGTGCCAATAATGTTGTCTATTTTCGAATAAATTTAGTCTTCTCCGAAGTTAACTAATGAATTTAAGATACTTTCTATAAGTTAAGTTACATTTATTAACAAAATTGAGGAAATTATGCCTTAAGTCATATTCTCCTAAGAAATTTTAATATTTACTCATGCAAAGTTTTCTACAATCATAAATCTCATCGAAACACATATTTGTTAAGATAAACACTACATATCACAATGTAAACTTCCAAGTAATCGTGAAACATTGCCAGGTAATAATGACTAATTGTAAGAAATATAAGTCACGGCGAGTGCACATGCGTGACTTAAACTTCTCCGAAAAAAATCTTTGCTAATTTGCGCTTTAGCTTTGCACACCATTTCCGCATTCGTGCACGCTGATTAATTACAGCCATCTTCAAGCTCTCGTTAGCATAACATTCAATTACCTAAGTAACATTCATAAACTGTGGCTACTTCTGCCACACTTAAGTAATAAAATTAACATTTCAATAATTAAACAAACATCAAAAGGAAATGAACTTACATTGGTTGAAGATGACTCCAAAAAAGATCCATAGAACTGGGAACACCATTTTTTACTTAAGTCACTTAAATTTTAAATTCACTTTAATTTGCACTAATTTTGTTTTTATTGAATCGATTTATTGAATTGTCTATTAGCACATTTTTATGATTTTCACCGACACGTTAATTCTTGTTGTTGATGTCTCGACCGTTGATCGTCGACTGTTGTGCACACTACGTCTGAGCGTGTCTTCGCCTCTCGTGAATGGAGCGTCGACTGACGAGGCAACTCGGCAGCAAGTGATGTTATGAATGGGCGTACGAGGCGGAGTAATTCAGGTAAAAATAAAATACGCGAACGCACATCGACACAACGCCAGCAGCACGCCGTTTGCGAAGGTGACTGACGACCGCGAGCGACTACTCATCGTACAAACACACCAGTCTGTGTTGCTTTGGGGGGTAAGTGGAAGGGAGTGTACCTGTGTTGGTTACCTAGTTTAGGTGATATCGCCAGTCAGGTAAACTGATTTACGTTATCGGTACCAGAAATGGTGTATTGTAGTCATGGTGGATACTTATAGATTGATTTCACTTGGTCAATAGAGTATTCTAGAATTCTAGTCACACAAGAAGAGAGATGTTTATTTTCTTGAACGCACTACTACCATCACATTGTCATGTTGTATGATATGTTGTCTTTGACATATCTATATGAGCAAATAATCATTGGAATGCCTCCAACCGGACTTAAACCTGCAATCTTTGTACGTAATGTACGGGGCCTTAAGCTATTACGCTATATTATCTTTTCGGCCTAGTTGACCTGCACTCCACGATGGAATCATCGAAATTGGACATGTTGTTATGTCTTTGACATATCAAGTTTTAAGATGTCAATCAAGAACTACATTAATTAAAAGAGAAAATAATGCGTACGACTAGGCTTGAGGCTCTTCACTGGTACTTTGAGCATTATCTTTGAGCGAAGAAACATCGCCACCTCGGTATGGATAGAGTATATAAGGAAATTACACAACGAGGAAACAAACCCTCAACTAATACCATGAACCAAAACAATAACAGAACAGCAAACGATAGTCACGAGTGTAGAGGTAGCGGAGGAAGAGCAAGAATAGCGGAGCAAGAATGAAGAATAGGAAAGCAGCAGGGCCTGACAGAATAAGCAACGAGCTCTGGAAATACGAAGGAGAAAAGTTAACCGAAGAAATCACAAAAAATCATCAACAAAATCTGCAGACAACGGAAAGTTCCCGATATATGGCGCAGAAGCTATATGATCATGTTATTTAAGAAAGGATGCAAAGAGAGACCGGAGAATTACAGAGGAATTAATCTACTAAATACTTCGTTGAGTCCACCTGGGCAGCACAGTCGGTAGTGCTTCGGCCTACCACGCAGCCGGTCGGGGTTCAAGTCCCCGGGGTGGGCACCCATTATTCACAATTAATCACAATTAAAATTCACAAAAATTCACACCTACGAGAACCACTCATCAAGAGATCTTCCACTCTTCAAATTCACGCTTAGTCAACAATCGCAAAAATGTGCGCACACATACACACAACAACAACATCACATTAATAACATGTTAATATGTTTACATTGGAAACAAATAAAAATTGTTAATTCAGGCTGAAGGACACCAGTATGGTCGATGGCCAGGTCTCAGGACCGAAAATACATTTTTTTTACTTCATTGAAACTGACTACAAAAATAATTGTCAACAAAATCCTGGAAAACACAACAATGTCAGAAGAACAGCAAGACTTTAGAAGAGGCAGGTCTTGCAACAACGCAATATTCATAATGCGGCAAGTAAAAGAAAAAGCATTGGAATGGAACAACCCCGCGTTCGTGTGTTACGTTGACTTAACAAAGGCATGTGATAGGGTAAAAATAGATGATGTGAGCAATATCCTTCACAAACGCAACATCTCCATAGACCTTATTGAAGTCATTGAAGACATTTATACGAGGAACGAAATTCAACTGCTGGTAAACCAAGAAATAACGGAATCCATCAGAATTGGTAGAGGTGTTAGACGAGGTGACTCACTTAGTCCTCTACTCTTCAATTTGATAATGGATGAAATAATAGTCAAGACTAGGCAATGTGAATGATATAAAATGGGTCACAACAACATAAATATTATTTGCTATGCAGATGACGCTGCACTCATCGCTAATACAGAGGACAACTTGCAGAGAATGCTGCACGTATTTAACCAATCCGCAAAGGAATACAATATGGTAATAGCCTCATACAAAACCAAGTGCATCGTCATCGCTACACAGCCAATTCGCTGCAAACTTGAGGTAGACGGTACAGTGATACAACAAGTAAATGAATTCACATACTTGGGAATCACAATATCGAACTACGGACACCTTAAGGAAGAAATTCGGGCACAAGTTGAAAAAGCGAACGGGATTTCGGGTTGCCCTCGAAATTACATATGGAACAACAAACAGAGAACAGAAGAAACTTAGAACAGAAACAAAAATTAATATCTACAAAGCCACAGTAAGGCCAATAAACACGTACTCTGCTGAAACGCAACCCGCAACATCTGTAACTGACAGACTACTGAACAAATGCGGAATGAGAACCTTGCGCTGTATCGCGAACACTTCTCTCCGCGATCGAATTAGCACCATAGAGAATCGCCGCAAATGTGGCATCCAAAACATCGTCGATTGGTGCAACATGAGGCGAAAACATTGGAACCAGCATATATACCGTATGGACGATCGAAGATTAGTCAAAATTGCAAGAGACAAGTTGCCTAGACGCAAAAGATCCTTGGGTAGGCCCCGTGAGAAATGGAAGTATCATTTCCGGGACGAACACTGAAGAGGAACAGGCAAAGTAGTGCCTATCAATGACGAAGAAGAAGAAGAAGAAGAAGTCTAGGCTTGAATCTGCGATCCAAGTCCCGTCGGAGGCATTATTCATTTTCTCTTTCTAATTATTGCAATTCGTTATTAATATCTTAAAGAGTGCTAAAAAACGATTAGTTGATCATATTGTTATGTTAAAGGCAGCTCCGTTGCAGTCATACAGCGTGACAATATGATGCTAGTAGTGCGTTCGAGGAAGTAAACATCTCTTTTCATAAAAAGAAGATATAGGATTAGTTAAGATGACTTAAAAGTCTTAAAAGCCTTAAAAGTCGCCAGACTAAAAGTTAGACAACTTTTAGTTTGTATTAGATAAAGATCAAAAACTACTAATTCTATTTATTTAAGTTTATTTTGATCTACTAGAGCTACTAGACTTAAGTAACCTAAAAAATGTTTTTCGTTTAATTTATGATAGAAGATGTTTCCCATGGTAAATTTTCAAACTTCTTTTAAGTAAAGGTCGTTTTTATGTAAATTCAAATAATATTTTTTATAAAAAACAAGTTTATTTCTCTCGATTAGATCATGACTTGATCCAGAGGTATTCAAACGTTTTATAGCAGCGCCTTTCTTCATTTAATACACTTTTTTGACGCCTTCTGAACATATTACAAGTGTTCAGTAATTTTCCCAGCAGGCATGTGTTGTCGTTCAATTACTTGGTTGTGCCATTAAGTTCCTCAATGGGCTATAGGAATAAAATAAGGTAGCACGAGCATTTTTCGGTGGTTTTGATTCCTCTGAGAACTCTTCACTTTCTTGTTCTAGATATCCCTCAATATCTTATCAGACTTTTTAGGTATGAAGATCATCCAGATCGATTACTTCTTGGTGCTACTAATTTTTTCGAAACATGTGTGGCCCCTTAATTTTTGCTCTAGCTATGGAGGGACTTATCGCACTTATTTAGGCATAAAATAAGTCAGTTCAAGCGTTTTTATCGATTCTGATTCCTCTGAGAGTGCTCTTTGATTTCTAGTTTCAGATATTAAGGGACTTGCCATACTTTCTTAGATATAACAATCACATAGTTTGAGCGTCTTTTGGTGGTTCTGATTCCTCTGACACATGTGTTGCCGTTCAATTACTTGGTTCTGCCATTTAAGGCCTCATTGTAGGGTTTTAAGGTTTAAATACGCCACCTCGAGCATTTTTTTGTGGTCCTTATCCTTCTGAAGCATGTATTATCCTTCAATTATCTGATCTCGTTGTTAAATTCTCGCGCCTTCCCTAGGGAGTTTGGAAACCTCTGACATAACCTAAGAATATCTACTGTTACCTTAACCTAACTTTGGGTTATTAGTGGTGTCATGTTTCCTCTGCCAAATATACTTATTTAAATAAACCCTGCTTACATATAAATGTTTCAGTGTTTTTTTGTTTGTTTAATTTTACCGATGGCTTAAGTTAACATGTCTTGAAACAGCTTTTTTATTACCTAAATTCATTCAAAAATATGGAAAATTATCAGTTTTTCCTAAATATTGTCAATTTGTATTAATTTTTAAAAATTAAATTATATCATGACAAGTAAAGATTAATGTAAATGTAGTTTATTAGTATTTGTCATGATCGTTGGGCGTTACTGAATAATCAATATGTCCCAATGCAGAGAAGTCTAAAGAATTTTTGAAATTGTGCAAAATTTTCCTGTTGTAAATTTGCAACACTGAAATTAAATCCTGAACGATGAAATGCACTTGTAACTTTTGGTGAAAATTGTAGAAATGCTGAAAAAGGATGAAAAAACAAGGATTTTCATCTGAATAAAGTAGTTTTAATACGACACTGATGTAAACTACAATTCACCCTTGATTATTCCAACTCTGCACCCCGCACCCCTCTTCATAGCAACCGGAAAAGTCGGGAAATTGCCTGTTGGTTGGAAAACAAACGGAAACTACGCAGACGAAAACAATCGCGTAAAACTTTGCTTCCCCAGTATTCACGGCGCCAGTTTTGATAAATATCAAAACTACAGAATCTGCTATTACTCCTAGTACTCCTAGACACTGTAGATACACTGTATGATTTAAACATAAATAGTAGTTTATAAACGAACGAAACAAACGTTGTTGCTTTCAAAAGATAACAGAGAAACGGGGAAAGTTTTAAACATTATTTATTGGAGGATTCGGTTAAAATACATTATTAGTCTCTAGCCTCACGACTAACCTTATCATACACTTCTGGAAACGCATGGGTAGCACCTAACTTCTTTCGCACCTGGTCGTATAATCGATGGTCAAACATTTCCCGGAATTCCTCTCGCGTTGTGTACGTGTCGGCGTACAGCATCTGAAAACTAAACAACAATCGTCATTCAAAATAAAAACGCACCCAACCAAACCCAAGGATGAAGAATGCCAAACAATGGTAGGAGGTGAGGAGCTGTGAGGTCTTGGTCTCGGTCTCTCCCGAGCTGGAATTAAGTAAGTAGGTGGACAGGTGTGGCTCTCGCGGAGCTCTGGAATGTCGGGCCGCAAGAACACCGAACGCTACAAGCGCACACAAAAGGCCGGCAAAACGCACGATTCGTTACGAATTCCCCGTGGACGCCTTTGCAAATGACGTCCGTGCTTGTAGGTTACGTTTATTGTAACAGCACACGACACAACATTCCGCTGTACGTGTTGACAGACGTACACGTAACCTAAAATATTACCCCTTCATGGCCAGATGTTGGATGGTGTTCTACGCTGTAATTTTCAAGTGGATAATAATTTCTCGATGGACATGTGGACTTGGATGAGATAAAAGAAACGAGTGAGGAAGCGTACGGTTTGCCAGAGCATGTGGATGATATGTGGTACACCCTGGAACACCTCCAAACGCCTCCGCACTTCTGCTCGGGCTGCAATTACGGCTAGCCATTGTGAGGCTATCTATCTTTTTTAAGTTGATATGTAGACGTTGGGCACATGCCATTCTTGAGAGACTTTTTTTTGTATAAAAGCATTTTCGATAGTAAAACGATTGTAAATGAAAATGTTACCTAATACGAACAAAGGTCATTCGAACAGAAAGTTAAAGATCTTCAAATATATAGTCTTCAAGCAAAAATTACTAATCATATTATCCTCGGTTTAGTGCCTGTAGTGTGCCAAATGACATATTAATCAAGACAAGCGTGATAATAGTTATGTTAACCTATTCATAGCTACAATTCATCAAGTTTTCAAGTATAGGCTAAACGCGATCTAATCGCGGTAGTATGCTAACAATAAGCGATCTTCGGCATAGACGCCGTAGCATGCCAAGCGAGTAATTAATAAAGCCAAACTAGTGAATAGTGAAGCCAAGCGACGAGTTAATTGTTAAGGTAAGTCAAAAGTAAAATTAAACAAGTTAGCATGTATAGACTAAACTCGGTCTAATCACGGAAATATGCTAGGACATCATCGGCTTAGACACGGAAGCATGCCAAGCGAGTAATTAATAAAGCCAAGCCAGTTAATAGTTAAGCCAAGCGAGTCATACGTAAATCTAAGTCAGTTATCGAGTATAATCAAGTAGAGAATAAAAACCCAACGATGGTAACACCATTAGGTTTGCCCGAATTAGTTCGAAAATTATTATTCCAACTCGTAATATTATCGACTATACTCCGAGCAAAAGCCATTAAAAGAGAAAAAAAGTTAATGTCGATACATAAGGAATTGTGTCCCTCAAGTGGAAGTACAATTAATATCATTATCGGTCTATTCGCGATACCATGCCAAGCGAGTTATTAATTAAACTATTTAATAGTGTAGCCAAACGAGTATATGAAAAACCAAACAAGTAATCAAGAATACACTAACAACAACCCTCCTTCCAACATATCAAGACAAATTCACAAGTGAACATAACATAGGTGAAGCTGAGTTATCTAATGTTATCAAATATGGAATAAAATCACCCCACATGATTATGCAACAGCAATGCTTAGCAATCATCGGTTTAGTCGATGGCATGCCAAGCGAGTAATTAATAAAGCCAAGCTAGTTAATAGTTTAGCCAAACGAGTCAAAAATACAACTAAGCGGCGTTATCAAGTATTATCAAATGTATAAAGCAAATGAAAAGGGCATCCATGATGATATCACTATTTGGTTTGTTCCATTGCCCCAATTAGTTTGGAAACGAGTATAAGTAAAACCAAACCAGTTATCAAATATAGCCACTTCGCCACCTTGATGCCACGCGGTGGCATGAGAAGGTAGTTATTAATCAAGCTAAGCAAATAAATATTCCAGCCAAGCGAGTCATAACTAAAATTGAACGAATTATCTAAAATCACCTCCACGAAGTCTCCAACATTCGCATAGACGTCAGCAGTCAAGCATCAGCCTGGCATGCCAAGCGGGTAATGAGTAAAGCCAAGCTAGTTAATAGTTCCAAGCCAAGCCAAGGCAGTCATAAGTTAAACTAAGCGAGTTATCAGATATTATCAAACATAGAACAAGAAATATCACCATAATGATACCACCAGATGGTTACCCGTAAACTCCAGTACTCCAATTAATCCGGAAACTATAATAGAATTGAATCCGATCAAAGGCTAGTAAAACAGTTAAAAAAGATCAAGAAGATTATGTATCTCCTTTAATTTTTCTAAGAATTGTGTCCAAGAAGTTCAATTAATATTACTCTCGGTCTAGTCGGAGTAACTTGTCAAGCGGATTAACAATCAACCTAGTTAAAAGCCAAGCCAAGCGAGTATACGTAAACCCAAGTAAAACAAGTTATTAAGTATAAACTCACCTCCGCCCCCTCCATGCCACCACAACACAAGGTGGTAGATTGCCAAGCGAGTCATAAATAAAACTAAACAAGTGATCAAGTATAGACGATTAGTGCCCCTTATCACCGGAATACCACTTGGTAGCATTCCAAGCGAGTAATTAATCATTAACTCGCTTGAATCAGCAAGCCAAGAGTGTTTTCAGTAAAACCAAGCTATCTTGCATTTCATGTTCGTCGATTCGAATATTGCCCAGTGCATAAACGCTACAACCCCAATTAGTTCAGATCATTTAAATTGAATTCCTCAACAGTAGCCAATGATTTTGATGTATCTTTTTATCTTTTGATCTAACAATGAATACTATGATTATATCATTATAACTCACCCTTTTAATCGTGTGACAAGCTTCTCAATGGTTCTGGTAGAGTCACGTGGTTTGAAACCCTTCGCCGTCGGCACCCCGTAGACACCAATGTCTACGAACAATTCGTTCATGTCCGTGCACGAATGAACCATGCCTGGCTCAGGTGGCAGTACAAACGGACACAGCCACAGGGGATACACCTGTTTCCAAAATATATCTATTATTCCACCTCAAACGCAGGCCACAATACCTCGGGGGACTTTATAGACGGTCCTATGCATAATATTAAGGGATTTGACGAGGAAATGATTTTACAGGGTGCTAAAACGATTTATACGACTTCTGTTCACGTAAACTAGTACCATTACAACAAAAATGATTTTAGCAAGTCTGTTTTATAAATAGTTATAAAATACCTTGAATATATCATGAAAAGCTTCGATACTCTCTTGGAACGCTCCGATGGGTACGAGCATATCTTGTATGACGTGATTATTCTCGTAGAGTTTTTTCACGGCTGCCGTTTGCGTGAGCTTGAGGAGAGAGATCTTCGGTGGGACCAACCATCCGAAAAGGTAGCGAAAGATTACATTATTGCCGAACGGTATAATATCCTAAGAATGAAGATATACACCGTTAAAATCCGTCCCGCGTATTGTGAACAGCATCGAAATGCGATTATCCCACATACTTGCAGCTCCCAGAAAATCGACTTAGTATGCCTATGGTAGTAATCTCTCAATGGAACGTATTCGGTTACAGGGTCTTTTTTATCAAGCGCACCCCTAGCGTGGGTAAAGAACCAGGGTTTGTACCACTTCCCAATAGCATTTACCTGGCTCAATCAAGTTGGAACGACAATAAAAAGAAACTCACTGAAAGGGTTTTTATTTGCATTGTATTCCTACCCACATTGTTTGGATCCGGCGAGTCGCTAAGATTTCCGGTCATGATGACAGCTTCGTCTTTGGAGAACATCAACCCTTCGACAAACTCATTCCCCGGGTTCGAACTAACCTGGACGAATTCCTCCACAATCTTTGGCAAGCCTTTGACACCTCTATAGACTAACTTGACGTATGGTTTCGCTGGTATTATGCGAATGTCAACCGAGGTGAGTATCCCTAGAGTGCCGTAGGACCATGGAACTGCGTAGAACAAGTGTGGATCTACGTCCCTGGAGCATTTAATTACACGCCCATCGCATAGAACTAGTTCGAAGGCTTCGCAAGTATGCTGGAACAGTCCATGGCGTTGGGAGGAGGATTCAATACCGGTGCCCATTATCAGTCCACCGACGGTGAGATCATCGATTTCCGGCAGTACCGGGATGGTCCAACCGAGTGCGTTTATCGTCGCCGTGAGCTGGCCCATTGTGACAAGAGGTTCTACGCGCACTATCTGTAAATGCGGAACGGAAGTCGGATTAAGTGAAGCGGCTTAGGACGTGCTGATTAGAGTTTTAAGACTTGCAGGTGGTGTGTTGGGATACAGTTGGGGACATTTGTCGCGTTCTCATTAGAAGTGCATGGAGAGTCATTACGATTTGCGCGACAACACGTATAGCTCGGTTGATTGCAAGCACGATTAGGAGTCGCCTGTCGTGCAATTACCAAAGCTATAAATTACTTTTCGCTGCGATGGCTGGTGAAGTTGTGTTGTGCGCCCGGAAGTATGGCGCGTCAGACGCAGGTACCACGATGTGCAAGATAATGAAAGAAAATTAGGAGCATTTATACTACATTTAAAATAGTTAGTTAAAGTAAGTAATGTTTTACGACTTTCTAAAGTGTTCTTCTTCTTGGCCTTCTATTACATTGTCGTATGCAAGAGCGATAGTGGACATTAATTTTTTTTAACATTTATAGATGTTTTTGACAGATGCGCTATGATGGATCTAGAAATATTAATCATACTCTAATACTTGGAAATGTGAATACAATGATTTTCAAAAGTGTTTTTAAGTTTATTTAGGATGTCTACCAAATTAAATAACATCAACGAAATGAAAAAGGAAATGAGAGAGGATTAATTGAAGAAAGGACAAGAGATTGCATATGTGACAGATATTATTGCTAAATTTAATGAAGACTAATTAATTTCAGTGCCTCTTGCCAAAATTAAACTGATGAAACAAAACATTAAACGTTGCGAATTTTCCCAGTTTCCTAATTTGTCTCGGAAAAACTGCTAAGATTATCTAATTGTAAGTGCAACATTTGAATGCACTCTATTCAGATTTTGAAAACTGATTTGAGAATACTATGATGCTGATATTATCGTAAGGGTCTTATTAATTCATTTGATGATATTGAAGAAAATGACGAGGAATTGATTGGAATAAGTACTGATGAAGAATATAAGGCACAGTTAAGGAACGTATAGCAGCAATTCTGGCTTCAAAGAGGATTCTTGTTACTTATTCCATATTGTGGAATACCTCGCGAAGATTTTAAATTACTTTTCCGTCTTCATATCTAGTGGGAAGATGTTTCAAGGCTTCTCGGTTTGTTTGAAATTAAAAATGTTCTTTTTGCTTAGGTTTTTTTTTAATATAATAAGTAGTATAGTACTTTGAATTAAATTTATTAAATATAAAAAGGTATTTTCACACTATAGAAAGGAGTGAGTTGTAATTTAAATCTTTTAAAATGAGAAGGACGAGGTCTAACCAAACCAAAAAACATGGTATGAGATCTAAGAGAGAAAAAGAAATGGGCACCTCTAGTTTAAACAGTTAACAATATTCCTGGTAGATGACGGAGTGATGAGTCTAAAACAGGTTAAAAACTGTTACCTCTTGCAGTCATATCATACATCACCGGCATCGGCATCTATAATGAAATACTGGCGAATGATTATTACCCAGATTTATGGCGTGAGTCAATTGTATAGTTGCTATACTAAAAGGGGCACGAATCTAATATACCCTAAGAACCTTAGGCCCGTTAGTGCCATCTGTTGCGTAGCGAAATTGTTTAAACAACTGCTTATTAAATAAGTGAAGGCCGACATCGAGCAAACTTCGGCTTTTATAAGCAGCTGATCTTGTTGGAGCCCATAGAACGTCCTTCAACCGCAGACCCAAAGCTCTGATAGCATTCTTCAACATTGTAAAAACTTATGTTCAAGAATCAAGGCAAGGAATATTCTGTAAAATGAAAAATGCTGCATTCTATTCAGGAGATCCTTAAAGACAGGTTGTTCAAAGTCCGGATTAGAAGGTCATTTTCTAAAAAGTTTCAGGCGAAGGTTGAAGTGATACAGGGACTCCTTCACCATCCCTTTACAACATTTAGCAAACCGCCTCCACTGGTAACTGGTCCTGGACTGACCTGGGCTGCAGCAAAGAAACGACTAGAGAAATCTTGGAAGAAGCTCATCGATTATTGTAAAACCTGGAGAATTAAGATGAATAAAGCCAAAATTCAGATCTCCAAGGTTGGCAAACGTATCCCGAAATATGAAAACATGAAGCTTGGTACTGATTCCTTTAAAGTACGCAACATAACTCAGGGTATAAGCAATATGGGAGAAGAGGTTTATCATTCACGACACACATCAAACAACGGTCGATTACCATTCGTCGTAATACCATCGGAAAAAATTTCTACATCCTCAACGAAAATAATCACTTTCAAGCCCACCTGGGCAGCACAGTGGGTAGTGCTTCGGCTTACCACGCAGCCGGTCGGGGTTCGAGTCCCCGGGGTGGGCACCCATTATCACAAATATTCATAATTAAAATTCACAAAAAAATCACATTAATCCACACATAAAACCACACATCAGAAAGACCAACCCCTCAAATCAACAATCGCAAATGTGCGCAACCCACATCATACAACAACAAAAACATCACAATCACAATAATAATAACATGTAAATAAATAAAAATGCATTAAAATAAATACACATACAGGCTGAAGGACCAGTCAGGTCGATGGCCAGGTCTGCGGACCAAATACAATGTTTTTTGATCACTTTCAAAATCCGACTATTGAGGAAACAAAAATTAAATCGTATTCCGAACAACATTTTTCCCATAAATGTTTTAAGTCTATTTTGGATGAGAAAATTAGCAGCATTTATACCAAAATGTAATTACAGTTAGTAAAGAATCTTCTTTCTTTGTCATATGTTCTTCTTTTACATCCCTATACTTCATCCTATATATTACAAGATTTAATAGCTTAAACAGTTAAAATGATACTGCCAGATGGCAATATGTTGGGCCAAGAACCATTCAAAATACACTATTCCTTGAAAATGGACAATGTAATTACGTATTCAGGACAAATGTTGTTCCTGCATGGTTTTAATTTTATTTACGATGTGTAAAGAGTTTTTCTTGGGTTTGTATTACTTTGCCATATACATCGACGATAGTAGACAATGCAAGGCATATTTGTTTAAACAATTACAGAAGTTACCGTTAGTTGGCGCAATGTTGTGCCTTGAACGGATGAAAACTCTTTATTACTTGAAAACTTGAAATTAAGTTTTATTCAGGATATTTCATTACTTAACAAAGTGTTCTTCTTTTGCAGTCCCATACTTCAACATATACATTAAAAGAACATAGTTTAAACAGTTATATAAGTTTCGCTATGGCGCTATACTGAGTTTAGAACCATGAGAAACACTCCTTAACTTGGAAATAACAAATTTAATTTCAAATTCTGGAAAAATTCTTAGGTATTCTTAATATTATTTTGAGTAAACTTAATCCTAATTTAAAAAGAAGCAGATAACATACTTACTTTCCTTTCTAATTAAAAAAAAGGAGATAACATACTTTCCTTTCTTCATCAATTTTGAGGATGTCCACCAGATTCACCTCAATCTGATGCATGGCATCTTTGTATTTAGGCCGACGAAAGGAAATCGTCTGCCAACCGGGACGTGCCGTACACAACTTCTTCTTCCTGCCACTTATATTCCACTCGGCAACCTAATATCAGGTAAAACTTGACGAAAATTGCTCAAAAGTACACCTCACTACCCAAACCCACATTACCCGCCCATAACGCAAATCGCAAGAATCGCAAGTGAAGCATAACAAAGTTACACAATGAAACACAAGTAACACGAGTACAAATGAAAATATTTAGGTAAAATATTTTCTAAATCGCTACTACGAGAAAGTGAAAACCAAATAATTGTGTTCCCATTGAAAACGTCCATTTGAACCACTTGAAATTGTATGTGTATTCATTTCTAAGCGTTATTTCAACGTAGAAAGATTCTAACTAAAGAAGTACAAAGATTAAATTTGACAATAGTAATAGGTAACATAATATTTAGGTTGGTTTTATTGTTATGGTTTACTACTGATTAATGTCGTTGAAAAAACATACTTAAGTAGCTTAACATGATTCTACCTGTCTCTGAATGAACCTGACGCGCTCATCGTGTTTCTGCGGAGCACTATTTAGCTGAAAAACGAGCCAATTGCGAAAGTAGAACCAAATATTATAGATGAATGACACTGGTAGCAGGAAGCAACAGACGAATATCCAACGATAATGCACAAGAATATGCTCTAGCAAACCATCCGTCTTTGGCGTAGCCATATTCGTGCGTTTTTGCACAACTTTTTAAACGTGATCGTTTTGTTTATAAGTGTTCAGAAACCGCATATACAGACAAAACACAGACCGCAACGCACCACGGCTCGATTCAGTCTACTGACTGGCTGGCAAACATTTTTGTTGAATCAGTAATCGTGAAACAAGGTCATTTCGATATAGCTCAGTAAACGAGCGATAAATGAATAAATTATCGGTAGATTAAAGGATATTTGTCACTGTAATCATGAGTAAACATATGAAATTTGTTGATTCAGGGATAGTTACAAGATTATAAGGGATCAATTGATATGTAAGTTTCTGATAGATGGCGTTATGATGGATCAGGAATCCTATAAAACTCTTTATAGTATGGTGAAAGGAAATTTCTCTTTTTATTTATTCATATCTTATTATTCATGTTTAATAAATAAGTGTTGATAAACGTTAATTTATCGTAGAATGAATGCGTTTGATAAATATTAATAGTGTTTTTAAGGTCGGTATTGTTGGACAGAACCATTCCAACTGTTTGAATGTTGGTCTATTGGTTGGTCCGTTGGACTATTGAACTATTTTTAGACTTTATAGGAAATCGAAGTAAAGACGTCTTACTGCAAGCGTAACAACCTTAAACCAATCGATCGCCGGTAAAACAGCGACATTTTCGTCTGTACGCAATGGCAAAACAGAAAAAAAGAGGGCAAAGTTGCTGGCTTCACACAGCAGGAGCACCCCACATTCAGGAAGACCAACACGTAATCGGTGGTGTAAATGTCACAGTCACACAGTCACTTGTGCGAAAGTACGAAAACTGTGGCAGTTTGCATGCGGGTCTGTCGCATCGGCGCTGCCGGCGGCGGCTGGCGGCGGCGACGCGACGGCGTCAAGCTATCGATTCGTGCGAGTGGTCGCATGCGGCGGCGGGGAGGTAGGTGGGGTTCGGCTGACTCGCGCCGTCGGGCCGCACACGCGCGCTTCGCGCACAACACCGCAGACAGCCGTCGTCGCCGCCGTCGTCCGCCGTTCGTCCCCACGTCGGTCACGAGTTATTCGTCGCTCACGACACCCGAAAACCGCCGCCGAGTGGTGTGCACCGCGCGTGTGTGCCGCCACCACCACCGCGTGCAGTGCTGTGCATGGCCGCGAGGCCCATCATCTTCTCTCGTGCGCGCCTACCTCACTAGACCGATCCCCGATGATCGGCTCATTTTGGAGTCTCTGTCGAGCGTGCCCTTCAATGCCGGTTGATAAGGTAATGCCAAAAGCCCACATGACATGGATACTCTTTCATCTACTTTCAATATTTAAAAGTTGCTGGAGTCCTCTGTACGCCCGGAGTCCTCGCAGTCCTTTAGGAAGTTCTAGGAGAGGTTCTTGGAGACGTTCCACCCCAATGGGAGGTTCTAATGTTTCTAAGTTCTCTCTCAGAACCTCCCCTAGAATCATTCATCCTAGGTCTTGTAGAGGTACTCTGGGGACTTCCTATAAACCACTTGGGGACTCTCAAAGGTCTAACGAGGCAGGATAAACTATTTCAAAAATAGTTCGATGTATTTCAACTTAAGAATCGTAAAACCCAAGGTCGATGGAATTATTGACCAGTGCGCCAGTCTAACCCGGCTTTTGCTTTCCCCGATTAAAGCCACGTATTATGACACGACCCCTACACCCCTGATCCACTCCTAACGTTAGCGATGGCGTAATGTATGTGAGTCATCGCCGCCGACCACCTCGGACTTCGATCAGCTGATCGACCCGTATGCGCCCAACGGCAAACTTCCGTTCGGGGTTGGCGGCGCCGGTGGGAAGCGGGTCATTGACCCAACCGACGATCCGGCACTATTGACTTACATTGAGAAATGCACGAGCGCACGCGGCTTGTTCATCCGCATTGCCGAGATTCTTCTCCAGTTTTTCTCTAAGCAATTGTCATGTGGTTGCAGTTGCACTCGGAATATCGGAGCACATATCGATGGCACGAATACACCGGCCCCAGGCAGGAAGTCGTACGGCGCGCGCCGCAAGGCGGCCAAGGGAACGCAGTGCCACCTAGCGGTAAGTAGCATCAGACTTACAACCTCAAAACAAACTAACTTCGACTAACTTTTGGGGATGACCTACGACTATCCCAATGTTACTCTTGTTGCCGTTCGCTGTGAATTGGTCGGTTTGTTTCTTTGAAGACGAAAGAAGAATAGAATTCAGTACGACGGCGACGCGGATAGACGAAGAGTCGCATGAAAGTAAGTTCCAGTTCCACTTCCAGTCAGACTCGCAGCTGCCAGCGTGCAGCAAAACGCGAAACGTAGAGCGTGTGATGCGCAACGGACGTGTGATTAAGTATATCATGTCTCCAGTGCCGAAGCTGGAGCCGGCGATGCCGCGCCGGAAGAAATATCCGGATCTGGCGTACCGCCATCATGAGTTCATCCCCAGCGAGGCCCGGCACGGGGGTGGTGGCGGGATGCTACTGCACGACGGCGATGCGCCCGATGGCAACGCGTCGCTGGACCGAGCGAGGGTAACCATTTTGCACGTGCCTACCAGAACTACAACGAACTAGTTCCTTCCACTCTTCTTCTACCATCTAACTATCTAACTGTTCAGTATCATCTCTCTTTCAACTATTCTCACGTTTTGATAACTTTTGATAGACGACCGAATCATTGATTTCCGAACGCATTTCACTTTGATTGTACGACTGATCCCAAACAGCGATACGACGCCATACTCTCTGAACGCATCTTACACACTTTTTGATTACGTCTTGTACGACGAGTGCCGCCATTTTGACGCTAGCTGATCATCGCTAGACTAGACTAGACTAGAGCGTAGTTGGTGCTTTGCGAAGAACGCACAAGTCGGTGGCGGCGGTGTGCCGTTGCTCTAGTTTATTATGCTCCCGTCGTAATAAGCAAAGATTGCTTTCGTACTGTTTTTGGTTCCGCTGAGTGCATATGGTACACCGGAACACGTTTATTTTGCTTTCCATAGATCATACACTCTTCCATGCTCATGATCATACAGCATTCTTTAATTTGCTGAGAACAATCATGGTGTATGCACTCTCAGCATGCGAACGATGATAACCTCAAATGCTGTCTTTCAACCTTAAAATGCACTACGAAATGTATACTATCACGTACAATCAGAACAGATTAGGGAGGACCAAATTTCCTTGGAATACTCATTTCATTGGTTTCTGAATAAATTAATAAGAATAAACTCTAAAACACTACTAAATTAGATTGCCTGGGATTCCCATTCGTCTGGTATTCATAGTCATTGCTTGAGGAATTTCAAATCTCCCAGGGTGAAATATTGCCATCATCACTTTTATAGAGCCTGTCCGGTTCAGGTCTAGACTCTATTGATGTTGTCTGAAAGTCAGTCCCACCGTACCAGGGCCTGAACAAGCCTGACAAGGAAACAATTATGTATACTAAAGGATGATGCCTTAAAATAACCCCTTATGGATAGGTTCATCGCCTGAACCTATTCATTGGGTTGGGCCTGAACTTCCAGCCAAACGTACCCAGGCCGGAGCAAGCCCGACAAGGAAACCACTATAAATATCAAAGTTAGAGACCTTAAAATATCCTCTTCTGAATATATTCAGGGCCTGAGACGTCGGGCCTGAACAGGCCTGAGGAGGAAACGACTATAAATACCAAAGGAAGAAACCTCAATAACCCTTTCTGAACAGATTCATGGTCTGAACCTATTCATAGGGTTGGGCCTGAACTTCCAGCTCAACGTCCCAAGCCCTAAAACAAGGCAGACAGGGAAATGATTATTAGTAGCAAAGGTAGAGGCCTTAAAATAACCTCTTCTAAATATATTCAGAACTTGAGACATTGGATCTGATGAGGAAAGGACTGTGAATATATGGAGGACTTAACCCCATTTGGATCCTACCAAATCCTAATATTAACTACCCTCAGGCAAAATCTAAGGTTTTTAGTAACATTCCATTCTTTCTCAGGGGAAAAGAAATATTAAATCTTACATATCCTGTGGCAGTAAATAGCAATATACCTGCTGCCATCTTACACTAAAAAGTGCTGCATAATGAGATCGTAATGATGTTAACGTCCCGGAATAAAATTGTTTAACGGAAACGCGACAAACTCGAGCAAGGCGGCGCAAATTGCAAAATCGATGCGCAGTTCGTAGTCCCCAAAACTCGCTTACCGAATGAAATTGTATTCCATATATGCGGAAGCAACGAAAACAGTCAGAATATGGGTGGCGCAAGGCGCGAAACGCAACCCGCCCAATCAAGCGCATTTCAATTGGTCCATTCACGCGCTGTTTTCAGACCCTCGAAACTGGGATTCATCAGCCGTGCAAACAAGCATGCACACGCCCGGAAAAACACGACAAAGGGGGGATTAAAGCAGCGCATTGTGTTTGCGAGCGCTGGTGAATCCGGACAACTGCATTAATGCAGTCGTGAAACAATAGAGCCTACTTTCAAAAACCAACGAATCCGCGTCCCGGTAATACTACTTCACACCTTGTGCTCCTGCTGCTGATGCTTGAAACGTTAACACCACACCAAAGAAACACACAGAAGTAATATGCCGATAGCAATGTAGGATTTGCACAAAGACACCAAGGATCCACACACAGAACTAGGCACAGTACGGACAGTTGAGACACCTGGGACACCCAATCACCTCCCTTAGTCCCCCTTTCAGCCGCCCTCAATCCTCCTGGCCTGTTTTGCATGGGGACGGTTTGCGGTTAGGTTGTGTGCATGACAGGTGACTATTAAAATGAATACGTTTCCAAGTTTTTGGTAAATTTCACAACAGAGACAAGGACTTGCATGTGACGAGTGGTTGATTTTTTTTGGGGGAAAAAGGGTATAGGTCAATAGATTGGTTGATTTTTTTTGGAGGGTGGAGATGGGGAAACCGGTAGGCGGGACTCTCTTTTTCCGATTTGAAATCTCTGGACTTTGGCATGTCCTCTAGTGGTCTACATAGAGATGTATTCATTTTAATTACAGTCCGAGGAGCGGGGCGTCTCGCACTGGAGACCCTCACGACGCAGCAGGTCGGAGGGCCCCGCGCGCACCAATCGACAATTGACGACATTCGAACGCCGCCGGGATTCCGATCCGGACATTGCGAACACGGAAGACACGGTAACCGCTCTATGAATCTCAAAACAAACCAACAAAATTAGCCGAAAATGTCGGTTTTAAACGCCGTAAAACCGGAACTGAGACCAAACAGAGACCGACGGATAGCCTTGCACCAAAATGCGCCATCTTTGACTATCACCATCCTACTCATACTCATACCATTAACCGAGGTTAAGTGTTGAGGTTAAGTAAACTCCTTTACCGTAGACATGTAGGTTATGTGTGGTGTGGCATTGCGGTGAGGGCTATTCGCACGCGGCAATGCGTGGCGAGAGTGCATCTACTCACATCCCTTTTGTTGTTATCTCTACTTTCTCTAGTTGTTATCAGTGTGTTTTTGCCCTCTTTCTGATTAATCTCTTTGTATTATCTGTAAGCTTTGTTTGATGAGTGAGGACGAGGCGAGATAGAGTTCGCAGGCGTAATGCTCAAGTTGACTGCTTGTTTCCTAGAAATTTTTTCGATGTTTTGTGCTAGGGGCAGTTAGGGGCGGCGATTGAGCGAGGGCCCGTGAAACTTAAGTCTAAACAAAAACCACTCGCAAAATGCTGTTGTAAATGTGTCCATCAGAGTACACGTCTGAACTGAGATTTAATGCGATTACACTCCGGCGTAGGGTCGTGATTCGGGACTGCTAAAGAAAGCAATATCTAAAATCAGTACCGAATATCGACTACAGTTTGCCTGGCCTCAGGGACACACGTCGCGTCGCGACGCCGCCGCCCACGCCGCCAACGCGAACACAGCTGACGCACCGCGCAAGTCGCAGTCGATGGGCGCACTTAAACCAGCCGCCAACGCGATGATCCACCGCAAGCGCAACGACTGTGAACCACGCGATGGAAATGGTAAACACAAATCCTTACATACATAACCTCATTCTGATCCTGGCTTATCCTAACCATACCAAACTAATTGAATGGTCGGATGTCAACATATGGCTACCAAACTTTAACCTAACACGACCTACTCTAATTCAGAATAGTCCATCCTAATCAAAACCTTACCCCCAGATTAGTATTGGTGAACATTTCGGAGTCCATGTCACCTTGCATGCATGACTCAGCCAAATCTTGTGTGGGTCAGAAACTAGCCCATTGAGCCAGTTATTACCCAAACTCATTCAGACCCGAACTTCCTAACCCTTTTAGGACTGGCTCGATAATTGGGTTTCTATAAAGGCTTTCCATATTGACTTCTTTCTGAGTTTTTGCTCTTCTGATGTTTTTCTCTCCTCGTCTCTGTATCTCCTTTATCCGTGTCTCATTTTTTGGACTGCTTTTCCACTTGGTCCGCTTTATCTTCCATAGCAATTTAGACCTACCTTAACCCAAACTAATACTCCCAATCCATACCAACACATCCTAGCACACCTTCCACAATCCAATGAATCCCTCCCTAACCCAACTAGGTCCTCCGCCCGCAACACGACACCACCCTATCCACCTATCTCAACCTAGTTTATCGTACACCCACTAAAACTGGTCCATCCTAATCCAAAAAACGTCTACCTCTAACATAATCTAAGGTATCCTACCACAATCTAATCCGCCCATTCCAGGAAGTTACTCCTTACCCCAAACAAATGTAATCCAACGTTGACCAAGTGAATGTATCCTTTGACTTCTCTACCCTTTCCTGAAAGTAAAGTGACAACCCTAAGAATTATCTTAGAAACTCCTGGGTTACTGTTCCTATCCGTACTAACCTTAATTGATATAAAATTTAAACTGAAGAAAACTGTTAGCAAGCGAACTGGAACCCCTCGTCAACGATTCGAACACGATCAAGGAAGAAGACTGCAAACCGGACGCGATCTACAACAAGGACTTTAAGCCGTACGCGAGAGGTAACCGGAAGGAGGAAGTGAGCGTAGAAGAGGCTGCGAAGCATTTACTCCAGAATGGCAATGCGCCGAAGAGCGAATGGATTCGTGAGTGCGTCGAACTGCGCAAGAAGGCCGGCGAGTACAAAGTATGTCAATCGTCTCTCCCTCTTTCTCTTGACCTGCCAACCATTGTGCCAATAAGCATCAGCTTGAATTGCTCTGTTTGTTACCGCTTTCTGCAGAATCGCGGCTGGGGCAGCAAGCTGGCGCCAGAGTTGGACATCTACAATAAGCAGGTCGAATTATGGGATCAGGTCTCTCGTCGCAGCTCATTGTCGGCACTCTCGTTGGCATCGACGGCTCCAAGGTGGGTGGCGTTCGAATGCGCCGGGATAGAGATTTGCGCTTTATATTTAGGTATCTCTGCTCTTTGTCGGAAAGGAATTACACCAAAGAGGAGAAGGACCACGAGAATACGAAGAAGTCATCACCGACGAAAGCATTACGAAACGCCGAGAACTCGCGTCTTATGAAGGACATGATTCGACATCATTTGGAACGCACCACCGGAGGTACAGGTAATTACAGTCCGTAATACCACGCAAATCATCAATCATTGTGCTTCCCTTTTGTATTCCGCACCGAATTCGTAGAATTCGATGGGTTAATTCTGTCACCAACGCGAGAGAAACTTGAACCGACAATACCGAAGCGGGATGATGACTCTCGTGGCTCGCAGAAGAACAGCCCCAAGAAGGGATCACCCCAGAAGACGGCTCTGCAAAAGAAAAACTCACTCAAATCGAAAAGTGCTTTAAAAACAGGTATTTCCTCCGGTTCGACTTTTCTTTTGGGTGTCCCCGTTCTAAAGTTTAGCTTATTTAGCGAGGTCACAATCAGTTGGACCTTCCGACATGACCTCTACCGAGAAGCGTTCCCCGAAACGGCAATCCCGCTCAACGGTAGCCGGCAATGCACCCAAAGAGAAGAAGGCCCCATCACCAGCAGCACCAACTGTCGCTGTCAACGGTATTTCCACTACAACCGCACCGGCGCCCATCGCTAGTAATACGCCAACAGCCCCTGCGGTGAAGCGACCTCGCCCCTGTACGTAGACCCTTCCCAACTACCACCCACCGAGCATGATCATTGGTCACCCACGCATGCGTATTCGACCCACAACGTTTCGTGTGTGCTTCGCGCTTGTCGCTATCTTTTTTGAAAGAAAAAAAAACATAAATCTGTTTCGACTTTTCATCTTTCTGACTGCACCAACTTTTCTCACGCACCTTGACTTTACTCTATATACTCTACACCCTCCTAGAGGAAAACCGGGAGCAAAGGAAATGTAAAGTATTCCTCCGACAGACCAATATCCTTACACGTCCCTCAAAACTACACGCGCAATTCTTATTTTCGTTTGTTGATTTGAGATCTTGTACTATCCAGGATCAGTTCTTCTTTTGTACATTTTGAATAGATGTGTGGATATGGGTTTCATTTTTTGGCGTGCTTTTTTTATGTTACCCTGTTTCTTTTTTAATTTTCTATTGGTAGAGAATATTTCGGTGGGCGCTGAATACAGCGTGGATTTGGATTTGGTAGTATGATTACTATAACAGTTATTCCGGTGTTTTAGCATCCCTCAACACCACCACTGCCTCATCCCGATCTAAAAGTAGTTCAGTCCCCTCTAAACACGAGGACGAGCGCTTGGTTAAGTCAAAGTCAAACAAAACTAGTAGCCATGAATCAAACGCGCATGTCCGGCCGGCGCGCAGGGGACGCTCAGGTAAGCAGACTCAGCAGCTAACTTTCAAGCTCAGCTCTCACTCACTAGCATCGACCATTGGTAATAACTAGAGAGGGAATGCTTCTTTTTCTTAATGTGATTCCCTGTAACTTTGTTCTACCTTACAAGGAATTGTCCAAAGTTGATCTGGTAATTACCTGGCACTACCCTCCGCAATTTCAAGTCGTCTCTGGTAGATAATCGCATGGTAAGTGAGGATGTGGACTTAGGACCCGTTTAACCAGACTACTATAATTAATGTTTTGGTAGCTATAGTAAAGTATGAGTATTAATTTCTTGACTAGATAAATCGAATATAAATAT
>JAODAC010000001.1:2273930-2325273 GCA_027575185.1 Mimaenictus wilsoni | reverse complement strand
GAATGAACTGAACAACTAAAATAATGAAATAATAAAACATATAAAATAAATCGCTTAAGACTAAAATAGCCGAACAGCCCCCATATATCAAAAAAATCTGTGGAAGAGTTTAAAGAATGTAATAGAATTGACACACAACAGAAAATCTACATCAGTTCATCCCCCACCTTCCAGATCCTTCTTTTAATTAGAAAATTCTGATTACCTTATTTTAAGAACAACATTTTTGCATGAGGGAATTGCAAAAGATACATTCAAAAATACCAATTTTAAAAAAACAACAACCAAACTTGTAAATTTCGAAAATTTCCTATACATTCACCGAGGCCCCTGAAGAGATGTTGTGTGTTTTAAAGTTTTTATTGTTCACGAATTGATCAAGAGGTCTGCCTTTAGTTGACGTTTAGAATACGTGCATGCCTTTAGATGGTTGATGGCATCCTGTCGCAAATGCGGCGAAACAATTAGCGCAAGCCCTGCTTCTCTCTCCACTCGGTCAGCACACCATGCATATATCACACCTAGCAATAATGTATTTATTTGTATAATAACACAGACTTACAGCTGCCACGAAGATCGAGAAGAGGGACATGCTGAACAAATAAAGAATGAGCTGAACAACTAAAATAATGAAATAATAAAACATATAAAATAAATCGCTTAAGACTAAACTAGCCTAACAGCCCCCATATATCTAAAAAATCTGTGGAAGAGTTTAAAGAATGTAATAGAATTGACACACAACAGAAAATCTACATCAGTCCATCCCCCACATCGCAGATCCCTCCTTTAATTACAAAATTCTGATTACCTTATTTTAAGAACAACATTTTTGCATGAGGGAATTACAAAAGGTACATTTAAAACTACCAATTTAAAAAAACAACAACCACACTTGTAAATTTCGAAAATGATGATTAAACAATTTGTTGTCTTTTCATTAGCGTGGGGCATTGACGACAACGGAAAACGCGTTGTCGTCGCCGAACACAATCGCTACCGACAAATGGTCCTGAATGGTCAGGTTCCCGGCCAGCCACGTGGCAAAAACATTCTAATGATCAATGGATTCGACAACGCTCTCTCTAATGCAGGAAGATCAGTTTCCCAGCAATGTAAAATGAATCATGTCATCGCTAAAGATGGTAATAGTTCTATCTCGCTCGTTTTTAACGATAATTCTTAATTATATATTTATTTAGGACGTTGGGGTTGGGTTGGACAAAATTTGTACATATCATGGAGTTCAGAAAATACTCCTCAACAGGATTGGGCTGCTGCTGTTGCAAGTTGGTATAATGAGTACAAAAACTTTAGGTACCCAAATGGATCTAATGGAGGTGTTACAGGACATTATACGCAAGTAATGAGATTATGTTTGATTTATACTCCCGATTTAAAAAAATATATATTTTTTGTTAGCTCGTCTGGTCAAATTCCAACACATTAGGTTGTGATTTCATTCGCTTCTACGATAAGTCTAAACCACAATATCCCTACGCAAAATTGTACACATGTAATTATGGACCTGGGTGAGTTTATTATTGGTTAAATTATTGAGGAGACCGTTATACAAGGTTATAATTCTTTCAGGGGCAACTGGAACAACCAAGCTCCCTATGAACGCGCTTAAATTTTGATGTCTTGTTAAGTTTGCGAAGTTGTTTGTAAAATAAAAGCGTTTGTTTAAAATAAAGAGCATTTAATAAAAATATGATAGTGTTTTCCTACCTTGTTGGTTATTTTTCCCGAAGACCCAACGTGATTGGCTCAACGTACCTGAAAATTGGATATATTAGTATACTTATAATTCTAAAAATATATAGGAACAGTAAACAACACATAGATAGGGATGCAAATAATGAAACATATATTTGAATACATCAATAATTTGTGAATACAGGAAAGGTACAAATAAAACATAGTGGAAAAAAACAAGACCTCGCTGATTCAGCAGATTTGTCTATAAATTCACCGAGGCCCCCATATATCAAAAAATTCTGTGGAAGAGTTCAAAGAATGTAATAGAATTGACCAACCTTGAGAGTAGACATGTCAAAAATAATATCGATATTGATAAACATCGATATATCGTCCACAACATTTCGATATTTATCGATAATTTCATTTTCCATAATATCGATATATCGATATCGAAATTTCTAATATCGTTTTGACATGTCATTGACGTAACCGCCATCTGAGGAGTATTCTGAGAAGTTTAAAATTGCAATTTTTCTTTTTAAGGCCACATTTTGGGTTCTACACAATAATTCTTAATTCATTGATATTTGTTGGAATCATCAGATTAATATCAATATCGATTTTTTGCTAGTATTGCAATTATAATACTACTACTTTTATGTATTATTGCAATGTTTAAAATATTTGGTAGAAAGCCTCATAGATCTATATATGTTATCGTAAGATTAATAATAACAAAAAATCTCGGATACAGGTTAGGAAAACTGCTGTAGCCGGTGTATGAGTTCGAGACTCCATTTGAATTAATGATCACTGCAGATTATAGGGAACTATAATTAGTCCTGAAACCCAAATGAATGTTGATACATCCATTTGTTATGAGTAAACATGAGTACATTTCATAGGTTTGAAGAAAAATTAGAGGATTTGCGAAAAGTAAATAAGGAAATAGCACTAATTTAAGAAACTCATGGTTAACATAATCTGTAGAAATATATTTTAGCCAGAAGGGTCACATAGGATTCAGGAGAATTAGGTAGATAATTAAACGAAATATCAACATGATCAGGCCACTAGAAAGGACCAAAGAAGCGAAATTAAAATTAACAATGATCAAAGAGGAATCTTTCTGATGAACAAATGTTACGAAACTTAATATATCAATCAGGCATAGCACTATGAATAAACCTGAAAATTTCATCTTTCTAGCTCAATTGCGTATCAATTGGAAATATTTATACGGTAAATTTGATGGGTCGGGACCACTTTGCGCTGGCGGTCTGAACGACACCTTACATTACTTAAATACCTTTCTCAGCGTCAGGCGAATGCGTAATAATCTTGAATCACAGATGGCACAACTGTGGACGTCTATTCCCTTCTACCAAAGGGTGGTAGAATCTAAAATGACGTATAGCCGAGAAGATTCGCACCCAGACTGACCGGACTTATTGCACTACTTATATTCCTCCCTCATCTGGTGGTCTCAGCGTCTGACGCATGCGATTTACCCCATTTTACATAGCATTTATCCAGCAACGTCCGCTGAGATTCAATTATAGAAAAAATATATAATTATTCTTTACGTTCAAGGCCAGATTATGTTCAAAAAAAGATAGGAGTCAATATTAGCAAGTGAAATGTAATTTGATAAGAGAAATATTGAATAAATTATCAGTTTTGGTATTTGAATATAGGCAACCATATATACACGAATTAATATTTCACGTTTAACTAAGAATAAAGTTTTTCTACGTACCTTTTTTTATAGTTAATGTAAATTATTTATAATAAAAGTATAAATTATATATAATTAAATACAATCAATAAATGAGATTAGAATTATTAATTTTTCATGTGTATATTTGGTTGCCTATATAAAACTTTAAAGTACTGCACACATGCGTATGTATACAAACAAAACCCGACTCGTGCGGATTCTTTCAGTTTCGAGTGCAACCAGCAACAAAACGCAGCGAGATTCCGCCGTACGTCATTCAGAGGCGCCAGAATCTGTTGGTCGGGTTGCGCGCCTTTGCATTTGTTGTGTCTTGTGCGTTCTCGGTGCGTATCCCGCTAATGACGTTACGTTATGCTGCATGCGAGACGAATGCAGAGCGCGAGTGCTGCACTTTCAGGCTCACGAATTGCTGTGACTGGTAGCGGCCATGGCCCCACATCAATAGTGCGACACGGGCGGCGGAACGCACCCGCGCACCTCGCACCACCGACCGCCGAGCGAAACATGTAGGTACGTCCCGAAGGAGAGAAAACCCCTTATCGATATAAATACCCACGGTCGTTTGCAAACACGCGCGCACTCGAACTCGAACGCAGACCACATCTCGGTCTCCAGAGACCGAGTCGTTGAACACCCATTCTCACATGCAGACGTCTATTTTAGGGCGTTCTAAGTGCCTGTTGCCGTCTCCACGCTCGTCGACGAAAATATGGAGCTCAAAGTATGGGTGGAGGGCATTCAGCGGATTGTCTGCGGCGTTTCCGAGGCCACTACATGCCAGGTAAAACTACAAACTTCCAACTCGCAATCAGCTGCTACGTGAGAGAGTGCAAATTAAATGTGTAACGCTATTGTTTACTTTTTTGTAGGATATTGTGTTTGCATTGGCACATGCAACTGGAAAGTCTGGCAGATTCACACTCATTGAGAGGTGGAGGAATAATGAGAAACAATTAGCACCTAATGAAAATCCCATGAAGGTATTTTGAATATCTTACCATTAATTAATTCAATAGTTTACTTCAGTATTCTTGTGAATCTTGAGTTCATTTAGTTTTGCTGTGTGCAATATTGCTTGATGTGTGTTGACAACTTAAATACGTTTGCAGATTTTGATGAAATGGGGTGAATATTCAAATGATGTGCAATTTATTCTGCAATGGAGTGAGTCTAAGTCAAAGCAGAAGATTTCATCGCCAACAGCGCCCATGTCGCCAACGTCTACCATGCAAATACCAAATAAAATTACAGTAAATTCACCAGAACATCAAAAGAGGTTCGTAGTTTTAAGCATTTCAAAACTCGTTTCTGATAGTTTATACTATGAAACCTTTTATATTCTATTTTCAATATCTCCTACAATTAGTCTGTCAGCAAGAAAACATACTTGTTGAATTAGTAATTTGTTCTTTTCACAGTAACAAAAATACTATCGCACGACCTATGCGTGACATATTGCATTATTTCCAATTTTAATGCATATTGTCAAACTTCCAACATCAACATTCCATCCGAATGTACCAAGTATAACCCTTACAAAACGTATATATCGTTGAGTCACGTTTTCTTTTATATTTTTATCGATACTTTCCCAAAAATTAAGAAATGGTTTATGTTAACTTTTCAACCTTAAGAGGACCGGATCCGAACTTTGTTCTAAAATATTTTCTAATTTGCATGTTACAGAATGTCCATCCTTATACGGATCGATTCTTCATTAAATATCGTTTGTTTGTGTTTAAACATATTTTTAGTAAAAATGTCGTTTTAGCACATTTATACACGTTTTTCTCTTATAGTTGCACGAAACTTTCCCACCATTAAAGCTACCGAGTTCCCAATGTGTTTAAACACTCTTTTTGACAAAAATATGTCATTTAAGCATATTTAAAGACTCGTTTCTTTTTTATTTACCGAATTTTCTCAAAATTTCAGAAATCGCTTGTTAACAATCAAACCGTTAAAGTTACCGATCTGCCAATATGATTAAACGCATTTTAGGTCGTTTGAAAACATTTAAACACGTTTTCCTCTTATAGTTTAGGTAAAGTTTCTCGAAAAGTTAAAAAATCGCTTGTTAAATATTTAGTGAAAATATGTCGTTAGAACACTTGAGGCGTAAGTTTATTTTTCCTATTTCTTAGTGAAACATTTTTAAAATTTCAGAAATCATGTGTAAGAATTCCTATCTTTAAGGTTACTGATCTCTCAATGTGTTTAACATGCTTTTTTTAGCAACTAATTTGAGCACAATAAGTATTTGGAAAATTTCTAAACACGTACTGGCGAACATAGGTCTTTTGACTCATTTAAATCAGTGTAAACTCTTCTAAATACGTTTTTCCTTTAATATTTTCGTGAATTCAATAAACATAAAGAATATATAAGTTTAATAATATATTCATTTTTACAGTATATCTGGAAATACAGAGAATATAGGAGTAGTAAAAGGTATCCCGCAAGTACGTCCAGTATCGCTAGAAGTACGCGAAAACCTTCAACTATCTCCAAAGAAACTCCACTCCCCCGCCTCCAGTGCATCCGATCAACCAGAATATGCTAGTCAGCGTATAGCGCCGCCGTACAAAGACCCGCCGGCGCCGCCTCCATACCGCGACCCACCACCACCCTCCTCAAAGAGCTATACGCTCGACAGCATGAGCGCGAAGAGCGTCGACACCGACGAATCAGAATCGAAGTATCCCAAACTTGAAGAGGCCGTTCTGTATAACTCACAATACCGGGAGCTGGTCACCCTTGTGAATTATCAGCGCGAGAAACTCTCACTGCAGCAGGTGGACCTCACCAAGTTCGATGCAGAGATCGTTTTCTGGGAGAGCAAAGAGCGTGAGAAACAGTTTCAGCTAGATTTCATCGCGCAAGAATTAGCGACTATGACGAATGCGAGTCGACTCAACAGTGATCAGATTCAGGCGATGAGCTACGTTGAGGAGGAGTCGGAAATTGTTAAACAACAGGAGAAGACTCTCAAGTCGGAGATTACGCTGTTGCGTTCAAAGTTGGCGAATTGCGAGACTGAATTACTCCAGTGCAAGAACAAAATTAGGTAGATATTTAATATTTATGTGACTATCTAAGCATTATTTAACTATTTAGCCTAGTTGATGATTTTCAATGAGATTTATTCTATTTTAGGCTAGTAATGGATGAATTACAACTCGAACAACGTGCAATTGTGCGACGGAATGAATCTCGTAAGCAAATGGAGCGAAATCTTCTTGTGGAAATGGAACGTTTGCAAAATGATCTAGAATTGGCTAAACAAGGTACAGATCTGCATCAAGTAACTGCTGATACGTTAAGAAAGGAGGTAAGATAATTTCACTAAGAGCTATCGATCTAAAGGTGTCAAAAATAGCGATACTTTATGCTTTGGTAGTCTTGCAAATAGACTTCTACGACATCTAAACGTATTATAACAGTATATTTAATGTGAAATTTTCATAGGTTGCAACTTTAGAATCAGCAATAATCGAAAAAAAGAAACAAGTAGAACATTTAGTCACCGAAATGAAGGAGGCGAACCTCGAAAGTCTTCTCATAGCCCCTCAAGACGAACTCAAGCATCTCTTCGAGGGACCGAATCGGGCAGGCAGCACACGTAAAATGATAGGTTCACCTAGACAATTGGAAAATGCAGTGCCCACAAATAAAAACCCGCACGGGGTGTGGGTATAAATACGTTTTAGTAGCGATTATTGGTCGCTCTGATGTTAGTACCTAGTTTCGAATTGTTTTGAGCCCGACATGTACCAGTCATCAGAATGAAAAAAAGCCATTTGAATTCGACGACGTAAGAGAGATCTTAGCGATTGTTTTTTAGGTGCAGAAGTAGCCCAGGTAGGCCTAGAGAGTGGAATCAAAATGTCTCACGAATATTGTGTTAATGTGTACTTAAAACGACCATGATGTTAGTTTATAGCAAATTGATCAGAGCAGATTTATAATAGCAAACGAGATGATCTTACAATTAGTGTTGTTAGACACGTTTAGATGATATATATTTTAGTGAAAGCGCGTTTGCGTTTGTGCATTTCATGATAGTGATTGATTGTGTTTGATTGAATTTGATAGTTTAATGTTATTTATTTTATAAGTTTTCTCAGAGTTTGATTTGCAATCTGTATTGGTGCGCACGTGGGATCTGTTTATTTATGTCACTGCCATAATCTTGAATATTGATTTTTAGTAATTATTTTATAAAAGATCCTATATACAGTAATAAGTTGTGTATTATTTTTTATTAAATTTTGTTTTTGTGGATTTTAGAAACTGGAAATTTCAGAGAAAATACTTTCATAGCGGCGCCATCTGTGTTTCATTACGTCAATAGCAGAACCATCTGTGTTTCAATATCATCACGCATGCGTCGGTTGCTGAGTTAAGTGGGAGAACAGGTGGAAACAGTTTTTTAGCTACTCTTACATCATCGGAGGTAGTAGAGAGCACATACGTCAATAGCAGTGCCATCTGTGCTTCAATGGTATCACTGAAAGTAACTAAAAAACTTTTCATGCAAGTCCGTGACGGACAGTTGAGATTGCCTCATTGTACGTGTTTTCATAGTAGCGCCATCTGTGTTTCAAATATCGAAAAAATACAAATATTATTCCATATTGAAAGAGATTATTCTGTTAATGATTGATAACCAGAATTCTGATCATAGTTCCACTGACCAAAAAGACAACAGCCTCCTTTTCAATGAAGAATTCATATAAATTACCTAAATTTTTGACCAAAGATTTGAACCTTTATGAACGAAACTTTTCTGATTGAATTATGCAACCCACTATACAGAAATAACCTAAAAACTTACACATGTTGGTTTGTTTTCAACGTTTTCAATATATCAACAACATAAAAGACTGGAAAAATGGTAAGTTAAGGCATAAAATCAGACCAAATAAACTTCAAACAATACTTAATTTTAGGGAAAAACAAAAAAGACACGCAAAATCGTCGACAAACGCTTTGCAAAAATGAAAAAGATGATTTCTCCAAGTGACCCAAGAATCAAAGCCTCACAACGAGCAGCACCCAGAAAGAAGAAACCTGAAGATCCCCACGAAATGAAAATCACCGAAGCACCACAGCAGAGTTCCGCGTTGTTCTTTCAGTACAACACACAATTAGGTCCACCGTATCATATACTCGTTGATACTAACTTTATCAACTTCTCTATCAAGAACAAACTTGATATGATTCAGAATATGATGGACTGTTTGTATGCTAAGTGCATTCCTTATATTACGGATTGTGTGCTTGCTGAATTAGAGAAATTGGGCCAAAAGTATAAAATTGCTCTGAGAATTATTAAAGATTCTAGATTTGAGAGGATTCATTGTATGCACAAGGGCACATATGCCGATGATTGCCTGGTACAGAGAGTTACTCAGCATAAGTGTTATATTGTTGCTACAAATGATAAAGATTTAAAGAAACGGATTCGAAAAATTCCAGGTGTACCTATTATGTATGTGGCTCAACATAAATACACTATTGAGAGAATGCCTGATGCTTATGGTGCTCCAAAGACGTAAAATTGGAAATTTGTTAATAAGTTAAGTTAGAGTCTTAGATTTTAAGATATTTGCAAAATACAATACACTTTGTTGAATATTTTCAATTAATGTTTTGTATTATAATAATGATTTTGTACATTTATGTTAATTTGTAATAAAGTACAAAACTATTTGAAGTAATTTGTGTCATTTAAAGACTACAATTATGGGTGTGATGTCCAAAGCTGATAATAATGCAGCAGCAAATAGACAATAGATCAGCGGGGAGAACAAAACCGCGATTCTTGGGCCAGGTTCAAATGGACGCAGCACGTTGATGGAGGGCAGAAGCGAGTCGAAGAGACACGGAAACGAGACGAAAATGGAAGTGTACAATTGAACAGGACAACATCCAAAGAAGTTTGTTATGCCCGAGTTGATTGTGGGTAACAAGAAATATTGTTTGATCTAATTTTTTTTACTGTATCGATTTTTAGGCCGGACAGTAAGATAGTGACTGAACACAAAAATATAAGTACACAAATATTTAGCAAATCTATTCCGTTAATTAGTACCGTAAGATTGTTTTATTTCACAGCATTTTCAAGTTTGGGAAGAATGAACACCTTTTAAATGTGGGTTCTTGAAAATTTTAATTCGCAGAATCGATAGTATCAAGACACTTGAGAATTACACATATTGCACTGTGGGTCTGATTGAACAGAATTTGAGAAACCCAATGTAAAGTTAAAATTCAGTATATGCCTGAAGATGGATGGCTTGCATCCGAAATGCACATCACAATTTACAACAAATACGTGTGTGTGTGTGTGTGTGTGCGGGTCCGCAAATTCTGTTTAAGACACTTGAGGACAACGATATTTTAAATTTAGAAAAAGAAAAGTTTAAACCAATCACAGGGGCTCTAAATGCTAAAGTGCATGATGTGTTGGATGCAGTAGAGAGAGGTTTTACCCGAAAATAGTCAAACATATATGTTTGTGAATATGTCAGGTGGGTCCTATGTGGAAGGGGGAGGGATTCCTGGGGGCATGCAGGGAGTGATTATATAGGAATATAGCCAGGGGAAAAAAGGGGAGTGAAAGAGTAGGCTGAGTGAGTATGGAAGGGGGTGGCAAAAGTGGATTAATTACTGTTTGTTGAAATTGCTTTTATATAATTAAGTTCTGTTCAAGAATATTTATATGCAATGAATTTGTTGGAAGAAATATGCTGATAAAGGTTGTCTATATGTATGCGTGTGAAAATAATGGAGGTAGTTTATACAGAAATGGATGAATATAAGAAGAAGAGTAAGGTCTTCAGGCCATTTTTGTATAAAATGCATGTGTTTCATTTTTCATAATTTTTTTCCAACCATGCATTAAATCTAATCAAGAGTAAACTTAAGGAAAGACTGAAGAAATAGAAATGTTTAAAACGCGAGATTGTATGTGCCTATAGAGCCTCTCGCAATCGCGAGAACAATTAATCTCTGCCTACATGAATACAATCGCGATTTTCAAGTGGGCCTACTATTTTTTTACGAGCGAAGCGATTTCGGTATGAAAGAGCCCTAACGCTCTCCTGTCACTCCCAAAACTCTCTACAAGAAAACTATTGTACCCCAAATAATTTTGAATAAATATGCAAATGCACTTTGTAACAAGTCAGTAACTGATAATACCTCGCGGCAAAATGCCCATCGTATGCAAATAAATCTATATATTGTAAAACAGTGAATTAAAAGTGTTTCTTTACTGTGCCAAATAATTCAACATGTTTTAGCAAGAGTTGACTCCGTCAATTCGCAGCATATCATAAAATTACAACTTATAAGTTAATATCTATCTAAACGTATGTTCTCAAATATACGGCCGTAAAAAATGGACTAAATGAGATGTAAAATAATTTGAATACCCTTCCCTCTGTCACCGCACAACAAAGGCGAAAATATGCAACATATTTTCATCTTTTATCAGAAAACTTGCGCCTTGCTCCCGGTCACACGTCGAAGAAAAAAATGATGAATCCCCGTTATCAATAATAAATGAATGCAAAGTCGAGCGCAAAAGCGACTTTTATAGTCCGGCGGCAGCCGAAAACCCGTAATAATGCATATAATAAATAGCGTATTTGGGGACATAAAACTGTGAACATCGAAATAAATCGAAAGTTCAAAGTGATTTCCATCACGCATCGCGCTGCCTCGGCCGCATCGTCGCGTCGTCGGCTACGCATATGGGCGAATATATAATATTTTTATGGCGGATTTTCGAGTGAAAAGAGTCGTGATCTATAGATGTATAATAATATAAAGAGGGCTCTTTATCGGGGGCGCGGCCGGCGCTGGCGGCCACCGCAAGGGGCGCTCGCCGAGATGTAATTTTATATGACACATTATGTATTAAGAGCGGGCGCTCGCCGCCGCGGAAAATTGCCTGTAAGTGTCAATATATCAGTTTAAAGACGCGATGAGTGGTCCCTGTTTGCAGCCGCCGCAAATATGCACGCGTATGTAGCATATGTGCATAAAAAATGATGCAAAATTCGTGTGCAACGCCAGCGCGTCTGGCGATAAGCAAAAACCACCCTCTGTGAATACGTTTTCGTATGCATCGATTTATATGATTGCATGCTTATGTGACTTCACTGATACGGTCTAGATGTGATTTTTGTCTTTGGAATATTAGCATATTTTCTTTTATACTAAATTATTTAGTTTTAAAAGGTAAAATTACACTCAAGAATAAGAAGTTGCCTTAGGGGACTGTCACACCGGCGGTATCGCCTCGCCTCGTCGAGCTTCGAATTTCGAGGCCCGATGCTTTCATACAGCGAGCGCGCTTCGGCTTCGCATTTCGGTGACACCCACCCGTCGGTTTTGGTACGCTCTCGTCTATACCGTTGATGGATTCTTAACTTCTGCACATTCTTTCTCCATTTCAACTTACCTACTTTTCGTTAGGAAGATTCGTTATTTCTACAACGCTTGTAAAAGTTTGCGAAGCCCGACCAGTTTAATTACCCTGGCTTTGAGCAAACTAACAACACTAACTATCTCTTTTTAACTATATTCGTTAGCCGAAGTCGCCGGTGTGAACGACGCCTAAGATTTCACCTTGTGTCTAACATGCTTACTCCGTCAATGAAACTGAACTTACTGTGAAGGTGATTTATATTTATTCTTTCTTGATTTATCAACACCAAGTTGATTATCGCAGTTTTCATAGTAAATGCTACGTCACATGAATCTAACCGTACCTCACCTAACCTAACCTAACTTAAAGTTGAAATAGCAAAGTTACAGATCGAGGTTAAGTTAGTTGATGTATTACATACATGTATTCCAAGTTTTCTAAAAATTTTCACGCTGAATCTATTGGTACATGATTTATAATCCTAGCAAACGGGAAATATGAAAAAAAAATGAAAAACCTAAAACTCGACATTTCTCAGAAAAGAGGTGTTTTACACGATAAATATCTCAATAATTACCCAACATTTAGGCATAAATGTGCATATCGAACCAAACTATATTTAATGAGGAATCGATTCGTATAAGGATGGGCATTCCGTAAGATGCAGATTAGAAAATATTTTAGGACAAAGTTTGAATTTCACGTTTTAGTTCCGCATTTTGCCGCTACGTGGTAACGGTCGGACCCGTTACTCTAAGTTAATTGATGTTTTGGTAAAAAACTTGGATTACATGTATCTAATATAAAATTATGGATATATTAGAGTAATTGCAATTCCTATTATCCTACAGAACAATTTACCCTTTTAAATTATATTAATAAAGATGTTAAATGTCCCAAAATCAAAACATGTTGCGACTATAAGTTAATATTTCATGTGATTTTAACATGATTGCACATGCAAAATGCACGTTTGGCTCGTTGCATGGGACGTCCCCGCATGTAAATGCAAATTTTATACTTTATTAGGCACAACAAGTCGAAATAAAGCTGTCCGCGCCTGGGCGCAATGCCGTGTAACGCGCTGGGGAACAGGATTCGCGCGGCAAGAAACGCGATCGTCGGGACGTTCGCATACAAATCATCGGCGAGGACAACACGCAAGCATGCAATATTGTACGATTTAATAAACTTACTTGTGTCTAATGTCCTTCGATGTTATTTCTTTAAGATAAAGTTAATTCACTACACATTACAGAAACAACAACAACAACAACGTAACCGTTAAACGAAAATGTGAGACGATCAAATGTTCGCTGCTTTGTGGGATGCCTATGTTAAACTCGCGTTTCAATTTATATTGCTTCGTTCTTTTGATGGTATTTTTAGTTTTTTTAGTGGTTATAATATGGTCTCAAAGCTGCATTGTATTTTATTATTTAACGAAGCAAAAACAACACAAAATCCCACCTCACATACGAACTGACGTGGGAAGTAACAAGCAAACCAACACCAATCCCCTGAAAATGCCAAAAGGCGAAACCGGTCGACAGAAGACATAAATATTGTAACAAGTTCACGGCAAATAAACATAACATAACACAATGCACTGTTACGTAAGAATAAATAACATTAACAAAACAAAATAATAATTATACCGAGAAAACAAAATGGTAATAAATTTCCCGTTTTAAACGAATTAAAACTGGGGGCTCAATTGCTTCAATGTTTTACATTTTCCTTCCCATCCCCATGGAAGGGACGCAAATTTGATTGAAATAAACCGAATGGTGTATTTCAGTAGCAGTCTAGCATATTGTCTAGTGATCCATCATACAAACGTCATGCGTTATTGTGTGACTCTGTGCGTAAATCAGCTGAACACACAGCGCCGAATGTCACACACAAACACATCTCGCCTCTCAACGCAACGTTTCGTCGTCCTTGTATCCGAAATTTAAACGCGATGCCGGTCGAATTTCATTGATTGCCCACAGTGCGCTTGATCGTGCATAATCACACTTCCAACAGACACATTGTGAGGTTTCCTCCCTCGATTTGAATCGACAAAATAAACATTTTCCTATCAAAGAAGCGGCGAGAAAGTTAGATTTAAGCTCGAGACTTAGATCCTGGAATTGGCTCCAAACAAATGAATATTTTATTTGCCACTGCATTGTGTGATATTGCCGGCCGCGTTTGTGCACATGCCTCGTGCTCATTATAAAGCAAAGACGGCATTAAAACGTCGTTTTCAGATTAAGTTCCCTCCAGCGATACTACAGAGCGCGCGGTACACAGTATGCGCTACCATCGCTGACATCTCCATGATGGATACGTGATTGTAAACTCATTAAACTGTATTTACGTGGCTGCATTTAAGTCGCTGCATCTTTTCGGTGCTTTGTCTCATCGCTGTATGTGCGCCGGCGAGCAGTGGGGTGATTTCAGACGAAAAGCATCTTAAATTGACGCAGCTTCGTGTGAATTCTAAACATGTTTATATTTCGCGTGGCTTTATCGTTAATTTTACCTTATTTAGAATAATGCTATCGGAATAAATGATACACCATTAGATAGCTTAACTCTTCTACTATAATAACCAATAGTTAGAATTTTAAATATTATTTTATTACATAGAATTATGATGGGTAGACTTTACTCTTTGTTGAATATGTGAAAGAATAATATGTACTCAAAAAGCCATATATCAGCATATTCTACGATTCATAGTCTATTAAATGGTATACAGGTTATTAATATTTTGCTTGTACAAACCTTTCTATTTGGAGTGTATGTATGAGCGCGCAGTAGACCGTATGTAATTCGTCCACAGAAGCGTTGCGACTCCGCGGGTAGAGTGACGATTTTTGTGTTCAATCGAGGTGCGCGCTCCTAAAAACACCCATAAAAATAGATCATATACAATCAAGATATTAATAACTTATATACCATCTGATAGACTATAAAATAGGGAATATGCTGATATATAACTTATTGAATACATTTTATTTCTTCATATCATCACCAAAGGGTAAAGTCTACCTCTGATAAATCTATCTAAAAAAGAAAATATAAAATTCTAAGTACTACTTATTGTCGCAGAAGAGTTAAGCTACCTAATGATGTATCATTCAGTCTAATAGAATTATTCTAAATATGGTAAAATTCACGCTAAAGAGACGTGAAATGTTTCCGGTGCTTTCGCGGAATGACAGCGATTTATGGCGTTCTTTTCATGAAATCGTCCCAATGTGCAACTACCAGCGCAATTCCATTAAAGCGCGTTTTTTATTCCCCTCGTCTCTGTCGCCGCCCCTTCGCTGCTGATATCTTACCCAAACAACAGCGGGACTATTCATATACAAATTGCTCGATGGAAAATATCGTGAATGTAATTATGCATTATGGCGTCGAATACCCCTTTCCCCTTTCTTCCAACAATCGCCATGATGGATAATAATCCTCATGATAGTTCCCGAAGCAAAGTCCTCAAAAGTCCCTTTCGTCCCTTACTTGTAAGCCTCAGTAAACTTTTATAATCGATATGGTCTTTTATAATCTACAGTGAAACTCTTGAAATATTGCTAGGAAAGTATCAATTTGGCACTTTTAAGTATGTCGGAATGATACATCAGAATGGAATACATAAAAAGTGGCACTCCCGTATTTTCGGTGCTTGGGTGTTACGGATATGTTTTACGTAAAGCCACTTCACGACGGGCGGTAAGCGCCGCGGTGCGGTATACCCACAAAAAGCAGCTTTTTCGACAGCTGGAACTGGGTTTGGAAAGTAAAGTTCCATTTTCGCATACGCTTAATTACGTTTTGCGTTTCGCTGGCGGGTTTTGGGTGTTATGATGGCAAACTGCAGCAGCAGCTGCTGCAAAAACGGCATTTATGATTATAATACATAGTGGAATGCGTATATTGTATGATGAATCAAGTAGTTTATTCATAAATATATATAACAATGAAGGAATGTTAATTTCGCGATGAATTATACTAATTTTAGTTTCAATAAGTGAAAGTCTACTTTAAATTAATCTTATGTAGTATATTTCCACTTCAAATATGACAACAGATTTATAAGATATATGACATTTCACAATCAAAAACTATACTGAAATGTGATCATTGTACAACAGAAGCAGAAAAGCTATATATCCTGGTATAATTTAATAACTTATCTAAAAGTAGTCTTGGATGTCGTTTTTATGCTCAATTTATTTTAATTTTAATAAGAAATATGAGCGCAATGATAAAAAAGATCATTAAAAATAATAGTTTTACATTTCCGACATTTTTAATGCTATGTATGGGAAACTTTAAAGTACAAAAGTCATGGATTCTATTCAAAATAGCAAAATTTTGGTCTACACAAGGATCGAAAATTGATGACCCGCGGGTCATTAAGTGACCCATTAACTGATTTCTAGTGACCCAATTTAATTACGAAAAAATATATACTGGAATAATGAAAATACTAAAGAAACGTGTTGAAATTTCACAGACCTACTCTTCATTTAATATTTATATTGATTGTACCTTGACAAATAAATTGATTCAAACTTAAAATTGTATAAATTCAAATCATTTTGTTGTGTAGGTTGTTGAGAGAATGTGAACACATTGAAATTGAAATAAGAAGAAATTGAAGAGAATTGAAATAAACTGAACTCAAATTTAACTCTGTCAAATTCTTATTCGACCTTTTCCGAACGTTGATTCCCCATTTGAAACCAAATTTTAACTAAATCTCACATAATAGCATGAATAACACAATAACAAAATTGCAAACGCCCTCAATCCTTCCATTTTGTGCGAACGTAAAACTATCCCGATTAAAATCAGAGTGCGATCGAAACAATCGAAAGATTAATCGCATCGCTGCGATACAAAACAAAAACAAGCGTGGTCCGCAATTCTGCGCGAATGCGATTACCGCACCCCGCACACACGAGTATTTTTTCGTTCGCCTCTCCATACGCGATATGGCAGGGCGCATAGACGCAAATGAAGGTAATTGTCCCACAAAACAGACGCAATTCAATGTTCGTTATCTGTCATCGCTATTGTTTCATCGCTGCGATGCGACGCCCTCGCTGAATAGACCTGAGAGCGTTGATCATACGATCACTGCGGTGTCAACTCGCCCGTATAAACTATAACTATAAATCGTACGCACGAGAATTACACTTGGACATTACTAGTAGCCGCGGCACTATGCGAACTTTCATTACATCATGTCAATATCAGGAATCAACATCGGCCGATAGCGGGAGCTCCAGCAGCGGCATCGGCATGGATTTGTGGTTGTTGTGCGGCGCCAGGCTTTGTTGCTTTTGATTAATTCGATTTTCGTACGCGTACGCTGGTTGACCACATTGTGATAACGACGATGCGGTCATTAATTCGTAATTGCAACGAATTTGGTTAGATTTACTTGCGTTATTTATTAAACTGTGAGATTATGGGAAAGAACTTTTTTGTTTTCAAAGGTTTTACTTTAAACAGTAGATATTTCAAGAAGTTATGTTACTTTAGACCAGGGATAACTGTTTTGAAGTCGTGTGTGCATTCTTCGTTATATCTGTTGCTGGGTCGGGTTAAATTTGCTTTCAATTGAAAAATTTGCTACTTTCTGTGCCGCGAATATTTGAAATCACTAAAAGTGTGCTGTCAACAGAAAATATGAGAATTATTTCACACAAATTCAGCAATTTTTTAGGCCCTCAGACTATAAAATTTCAAATTAGAAAGTTTCTGTTTTTAAAGCGCTATAAATTTTGTAATAACCCAAAGTCCCTTTCTTTGGGACCGACCCTTGACTAGAACATACTTGTCTTTCTGATACATAAGAAATCAAAGAAATGTTAATACAATTAATAATACAATTTCTTATATTGAGATTAGGAAAATTCATTTTTAGAAATCTCAAAGTTTATTTTTCACATATCGGCTCAGTTTTCAACTCCTAAACTTTGCCTACAATAAAAACGAACAAAAATAGCCCCACCTCCACCTTCTTCTTCTTCTTCTTATTATTATTATTATATTTGTTTAATTTTTTTGTTCATAAAACTTTGCTCTAGAGCAGTGTTTCCCAACCTTTTTTAGGCCATGGTTAACATTTCTAAAAAGTTTATGCCTCCATACATAATTATAAACCTTTAAAAATTGTTTTGTTCCCTTACGAAATATAATTGATAAGTTTTAGGAAGAAATCACTATGAAATTGTTATCAAAACATGGTAAGTAAAATTTCAAAACATATAATGAAAATCTAAGATTCAAATTAATTTTAAGCGAAAGGGATAAAGTCGTGTCGAGTCCATTTTTAAATTACCCCCGTTGTGTTTTCACATCAAAATATCAACATGTTTTACCAACAACCTACAGTCCTCTCCATTAATTACAAAAATATTACATGAATATATTTTGTATCAACAATAACATACGTATAATTGTAATATATTTGCACAATATAATTGTAAAGCGCACCGGCTGAAGGACCACATGGTCGATGGCCTAGTCGTCGGCCTAAAAATAAAGTTATTTTTGTGTACTTGAGGAGTATATATATTTTAAGGAGTAAAATACATAATTTCGGCTCCTCAACTTAAAAACTTTAAACAAGAGTAACATAATTGAAAACATTCGGAATTGTGTTATCAGCGTTTATCAATAGGTGTGCGTTTAATTAACTAAATAAGAATAATTGCCATATTTGGTAAGAATTGAAAGAATTATTACAATTTAGTATGATTGGGCATGAGTAGACAGTTATCATATTTAACATTTTCTATAGTGGAATACTTTCCACTTTCCACTTTCCTGATAATGAAAGCAATTTTGATTTAGAACCGCATCGATTTATTGAATCTTCGATCTCGCCAACATAAGCGAGCACACGCAGGAAAATTACAGCATCGAAGCATCTATTTTCTATCAGGGATCAAGTAGATAAATACTGGAAGCGGTGTGCGATGGAAACTGGCCGGTCGGCCGGTGGAGTGGACTGGTGCGCTGATCTCTCGGCCGAGCAGAAGCCCACCACACTTGCTGGCAGCGCACCACCGCACCGCGACTCGCGAGAGCGCGCCTTGAATGGACCGAATTGGGCGGCTTGGAGGAGGATGGGTGATCCGGCAAATGCAGCCGGCGGCGGGGGCCTTGGCGGCGAACGCGATGACCGCATGACACTCGGTAGTTGCGCTACATATTGATATAATCCAGTTTATCTAACATGCACATCGGCGCGGCGGTTTGGCGGTAGGGGGTTGAGCGCGCGTGGGCGAAGTGGCGGTGGTGGCACAGTGGAGGCGGCGGGCCGTTGCTGGCTGCTGCTGCTGCTGCTGCTGCTGCTCTTGCATCGTCGCTGCATTGTTTCGGCGGGCGTGCATTGTTAGGTGTGCGCGCTGCGTGCGCGGTCAGCCCGTCGCCCGTGTGCACAACAATGAGTCCTATTAACATCAAACTCGATAATCTGTTAAAATACTACTCCGGTATGCTGATACCCGGGCGCTGGGAATTAGATTTCGCGTTCAGTGACTTAATAAATATAAACCCTCACGGCAGGCGCATCAAGCTCTGGCCACCGGCTCGGCAGCAAGCAGCAGGCGGGCAGGGAGGGATGGACGGACAGAATTGCGATGGCAGGCAGATATTTGCATCATCTCTATAGACGCGTCAAAGTGTTTGCGGATTGCATGTTACTTTCTATATATACTGATTGTTTACTAATAATATTTTATCATTCTGAAATTTGCAAATTCAATTAGATTTTATATCTTTATATGTTATTAATAGATTATGTCTCAAATTTCATATTTACGCCGATTAAAATCTCATTAAAATTTGCTTAATGCTGAAATCTTATTGATTTTTTTCTCACTTTTTGTAAACACTGCCTTTTTGCACTTAATCACACATCGATCTAACACATTAGATTTTAAAAGCATAGAAATACCTAACAATCACAGAATGTTATGTCTAATGGGCGAAAATGGTTTGCCTTCTCCTTACCTCTTTTAGAAAGTTCCATCCTTAACCTACTAGAGGGCGGTGATGTATACTCGATTATACCCGAAAATTTCCGATTTTCAAATGTGTTTCAACAAGTTCGTTGTCATTTTCTAACCTAAAAATTCTAGAAGCGTCAATAATGGTGATTTTTGTTTTCATGTTTGTGATTTTCAGTCTTCCACGTTTTTTACGCGCTCTGTTGTACTCTGACGGTATTCAGGTCTGAAATGGGTCGGTATTGTTGTGTTCCCAGGTGCGGAAAATCTGTTTCTGATAACGTAAGCTTTTATCGGACTATGCAAAAGCTGACGGATGAGCATGTCTTCTGCTGGAAAATAAAAACGATGAAGGTGAAGATGGCATCTCAGGTTTTTTCGGGGGCAGTCGCGAGTACACGTAGGGTATTGAACAAATCAAGTAAGTTTCTTTTTAACATGCATAACATTAAATTAAAATAATGTTTCTTATTTTTAAAGTATTGTATCACAGATTCTTGCAACTTTAAGTATGCACAAGGCACCTGCCATTTCATGAAATTCAACGATGTTTGTTCTTTTAACTGAATTGACCTGTTGAATGTTGTTAAACCGAAACGTGCTGTTGTCAGCGGCGTCTCCGTGTTCCATCAATTTTGGACAAAGCCAAAGCAAGAAATGAGCACATTGAAATTCATGAAACCTAATGGCCGCGAATTTCACGCGGGACCGGATGGGTAAATAATACTACAAATATGCAATATCTATAAATGTTAAATTATGAAATTTTTAATAATAAATGTATAAAATGTAAAAATATTGGTTTTATTTCTTTAAGATAATTGGATAAAAAAATAATTGTACGGGTTGCATACTTGTACGTTTTAGTTCTACCCGAAAGCCGCTGCAATCACACGACGTATTTCTGGGACCAATTAAAAACAAAGAGTTGGCGTTCTAAATCTGTATATTCTATGCCTAACAATGTTATGTAGAAATATTATACTAATCTAATAAACTTCTGTCTTGTCAATAATTTAAATACACTAGACCAGTGTATTTAAATTATTAACTAAACAACCAAATATGAATGTTAACAAATTTAGTAAACTTTCTTATTTTTGTTAGCGAAAGTAGTTACGACTCGCTGTGACGATAATAGTGACGGAGTGCAGCCGCAGACCGACATGGCGTGATGGGTCGTGGTGCATTGGCGAAGGTGTCGTCGTCGAAAGCGAATTAAAGATGCTGGACTTTTGACTACTGAAGATGATGATGTTGGTGTCGCCGATGTGTTGTTGCTGCTACTGGAGGTGGTGCGATAGCAGGACCTGGCTGCAGAACTAGTAGCGTAAGCGATTGTCGCGTTTTCTTGTGCCATTTTGTGTGGATCTCCTGTTCGTCGATGGAGTTGCGGCTTAATCACGTCGGGGTCACCAGTTTGTGGGATTTAAGTTTTGTTGATGGGGATGTTGATGTTTATTCTTCTTTGTGCGGGAATTATTGAACCAACACAAATGTTTTTTTTAATTTTGTGGGATTTTATTGCACCACAATACATGAGATGAAATACATAAAAATGAAGGAGATTAGCTTGGAGATTCAGGGAGGCAGCAGGTGGAGGTGAACGGCTGGCGCTGGTCGTCGGGGCAGGTCGTGGATGACGACGCAGTGGCAGATGACGAAGGCCGGTGGCGAAATCACTGGTGGCGGCTGCTGTCGCCGGTGTAGTCGTTGGAGGCGGCCGGTGATGGACTCGTTGTGGACTCTCTGGTTTCGGGCTCGCTGTTGGTAGACGATCTTCGGTGTAGAGTCGACTGAGTGACTGTGTGAAAATTGACTCAGACTAAGTGACTGAATGAATGTGATGATGAAATGTCGACTATTATAGCAGGTGAAAATACTGACGCGACCATTTCTTTAGTTTGGCACAGCAGAACACGTGGTTGCGATCACGCTGCGCCGGCGCCGTGTCGATTTTGACGTGTCAGCATTTTCGATGTTTAGTCTCGGCGGATGTTGATTACGTGTACATTTTGTTTGTTGTACGGTTTGTTGTTGTTAATTGTGATTTGAAGATGTTTATTCTTCTCGTTTGTGCAGTAATGGATTGCAGCCACAACTTAGTCAACGCAACTGAGGCTAATTAAAAGCAAAATCGTGTTAAACAAATTTATAAAACAGGAGTGTTCAACCGGTCAATTGTTGTACGTTGTAAATTGTACACTTATGTCTGATACTTAATTGTATCGAATATAACATATCATAACTTAACAAAATTAAATTATGTCGAAAAAAAAAGTTAAAAATCGGAGTCCGGATGCAATGTATGAGTTATTTCTAAATTTCGCAACTTAGAAAAGCAACCACTTGGCTGGGGTACCTTAACGAGGGAGTTAATACGAGTGTCGAAGCTCGAACCCAACCAAAGTCTACCAAGTTTTGCTCAAGACTGAATATATTTTCAAAAAACCAAAACAAGTTTACAAAATTCCTACTGTATACAATTCTACATATGGGAATGGGGAGACGAATTACCACCAGTCGTGTGCATCGGGCATCGATACATTAACTTGAAGAGTTTCATCTTGTGTACAAAAAATCACTATGGGACATAGCTAAGTTAAATACTTCTTCTTCTTTCGTTCACCCGCCTTGTCGCTGACCGGGCATAAGCCTGTGGCTTGTCATTCTTCCAGAATTACTTCTGGGTAACTATGAGCATATTAATTCCCGTTTTGGGTAAGTTGCTAGCCTCGTCCAAGGTGAAGAAGACTTCTATAACCACGACCACAGATTCAGTTAATGTGGTTGCCGGAGCGAGTAGAGGTGTTATTGTCTCGACCAGGATTTGAACCTGGAACCTCCTGCGTGGTAAGCAGCGCTCTTACCAGCTGGGCTACTACGCCCCATAAGTTAAATACAATTTCTCAAAAACAAAGACTTATCTAAACATTTCTACAAATGCCATCAAACACCTAACTTCTTGCCCTAATATTAAATACACAAAAACAGACATTAATTGAAAAGAAAAAATTACGAAAAAACAACTACCTTTAGCTCAGCTGTAAAAACTCTAAACACACGAATATGATAAACATTCAACCAAAATTCACACGATAATTAAAATTTCAAACCATTCGTATCACAAATATTACAATAATATGAAAAATAATCACGCACACAATAAAAACAAGTACGCTACATACATTATTAATATACTTTTTGTTAGTAGTTGGTTTCAATATTGAAGAAATTGAATTAAACGTGTTTAAGTAAAACTTATGTTTTACTTTACCGAAATTATTTTCGGCTTTGCTTATATATTACTAGACCAAACTGTACATAGCTAAATATCGATACTAGTCTACCTAAAACCACTGATTGAAGTGCTAATGCTAATGCGAGTGCGAGAATCATGATTTTAGGCGGCGCGCTCTGCGTTCGGCATATTATTATTTACGCATGTAGGCATATTGTAGTAACAAGCGCCGCGGTTAGTGAATATTAATGCGCACACGACGGGGCTTGGTGGTGGTTGTGGCAGCGGCGGCGGCGGCGGCGGCGCACGTTTCCGTGATAGGTTTTCCATGCGAGGGCAGCAGTAAGGCGCAAACAATGGCCACTGTCCACCGTCCGAGAGACGCACTATCATAAAGCGCTGCATTGTGGCTAAGTCTTGTTTATTTTACCTCATTCCTATATTTATTGTTATGTTCAAAATATTTCATTTTCGTTTAACACAAGTATACATATTTCAATAATTTCAGTAAAAATCAAATTTTTATTCTGTTTCTTTCTCTTGTTTCTATCTGTTTTTTTTCTCGTTTAGTTGGGGTGTATGAATGTGCGAAATGCAGGAAGAAGACAGGCAGGAATATTGCACAAACGCACAGCAAAAACCTGCGTGCGCTTGAATCACAGGGGTTGTTATAGAGGGTTGGGAGAAAATGGCTGGTCGATTCTTTGTATCACTAACCTACTGACCAACGCATCCCCCTATTCTCGTTGCTAGGTTTAGGAGGGTAAGAAAGATTGAGGATTCCCCTTTTCCCGACGGATACACACGAAACTTGGAGAGGTTTTGTTTTCAACACTTTTCAAATGATTTTTCATTAAAATTCCCAGTAAATATAGACCTATTAAATGGGAAATACGTAGTGTAAATGTTGAGATGTGACTTAAGTAAGCTCCAGCCAAATAGTGGTCAGGTAAAGTGTAACTCCCCACTCGATCTGGTGCGTAGTATGGGCGTGAACGTGTTGAAGAATGCCGTAGGTTTCTGAACGCACTCGAATTCCAAAGTTTGCGTTTTTCGTTCTTTTTCAAGCAATTTTGAGCCGAACAACAACCAAGTATTGAATGGTCGACTGCTGTCGAAGCGATTACGTACGCAAAGCATGGTTAATAAAATTGAAAAAATATGTGTTCGCCAGCGTACCGCACCTTGTGTCTGCGTATTGATTCCGCACCGACAGGCCGGTGACATTCTTTATCAATACGTCACAACTCATATTTCAAGTTGTCCTCCCTGGCTGCTGCCATCCGCCCTCCCCGAGCGCGCCACAAAGAAAGGACTTTCTTCCAGTAGCGGTGGTGGGCGCGGCCGTGTTTGGCACCGTCCCGGGGAGAGTGTGGCAGGCCGTGGTGCCGTCGGCGACGAGCTGGTGGGGCGCCAATGCGCGCCTTTGGTGCGCGCCAGCCCCAACCAATCCAACGGCGACGGTGCGTGCCCGCTGCCGTAGCCTCCCACCACGCTCGCAGCTCGCTTTTTCGAAATGTTTTTATTTATTACATTTCTATCCTGCGAGTGTGCCGGTCGCGTCCGTGCTTCCTCCACGGTTGGTCGTTGAGCGCGCACCGCCCCGCCCGACAATCAAACAATCGGCATCGCACCCTCACACACAGCGTGCGCCCCGCGACGATTACAGATCTATCTGTGCACTCCGGTCTTGCACATCTGTATCTGTAACTGTTCCCTTCGTATTTGCTCTAACCGGGGGTAATGTGCTAGTGAGTGGCCGCACTCGTTGCAAGTCGGGCGCACGTTCCGCTCCTCGTAGGCAAAGAGAGTCGTCTACAAGTGTTTTCAGCTAAAGTCTTCTACTTCTAACAAGACCTAGTGGTGTTGTGCTTCGGTTTCGGACAACGCAGACTTGAGTGTTTCGCGCGTTCTGTTTATACGTTTCGGTTTTTCGTTTTTTTTTTGGTGAAGTTATCGACGTTTCTTCGAAGTGCGCGATACAGTGCTCTAACCACGGTTCTCGCGTTCGATGATGGACAACTCGGGAATGGACTCTGATCATAGCAGTCACGCGTCCTCCGGTTCCCCGGCAATCGCCGTCAAGCCTCCACCGTCGCCGCTTAACAACAACAACAATAATAACAGCCATCATCATCACCACCATCTGAACCAGGTGCACAGTCCGCGACAGGCGTCGCCGCTCGGCCCGCCCATGTCGCTCGGCCATCCGCTCAGCCCGCCGCCGGTGTCGACCGCCAACCTCGTGCGCAGCATGGGCCTGGCGCACCTGCCGCCGCCGAATCTCGGCCTGCTGAACTCCCTCGGCGTCCTGCACAGTCCTCTGGATCTGATGGCCCATCACGGCCCGCCACGCTCGTACAACAGCCCGCCGCCGATCTCCACCTCCGACCCCACGGCGAACGAGTGCAAGTTGGTCGACTATCGCGGGCAGAAGGTCGCTGCGTTCATCATCGCCGGCGACACGATGCTCTGCCTGCCGCAGGCGTTCGAGCTCTTCCTCAAACACCTCGTCGGTGGGCTGCACACGGTGTACACGAAATTGAAGCGGCTGGACATCGTGCCGCTCGTCTGCAACGTCGAACAAGTGCGCATCCTGCGCGGTCTCGGCGCCATCCAGCCGGGCGTGAATCGCTGCAAATTGCTCTCGTGCAAGGACTTCGACACGCTCTACCGCGACTGCACCACGGCCAGGTACGTGTCATTTTTCGAAACATATTGCGTGCATCTCTTTTTTTGCGACTCACATACACATAAAGTGTTGGTCTGCATTCCGGCAAAGGCAATAAGCTCTCAAAGCGGCAGCAAACTGGGGCAATGAGTGTTTGTTTGTCTGCACTCTCTCGTTTCGAATGCCTCGTTTTCTCATTGCAACTGAGAGCAGAGCTTCCACTCGTAAAACAAGGGAAATCCCTTTCAGTAGCTCCCCTGCACCAAGGGGATATTATAGATTTAAAATGCAACAGCAGGAACGCTGTATTACTCATCAACTTCTCTCTACTCTATGTACGAAAAATCGATTCCGTATTATCATAGATAGCATTGCCTGTAATTGCTTGATAAAACGATCATGATTAAACAGGTGCGTTTTCTGTTGGTTTTTTTTAACGTTTTCCACTATTTACCATGTTTTGCAATTTTTCATACAACGTTTCCCCGTTGCGACGGTTGCCGTCCTTTTGCATTAATAATGCAAGCACCATCGGACGCAAAATAGGTTTTCGTTCCGCGCAAAACTCACAAATGTTCCGCTCCTCCAGGAAAGTTAAATAGGAAAAAGTAAAAAATCGCCGTACAGGGAGCAAGCGCGAACCATGCGAAAGCTTTTGTCGCCGTCGATTTGAATGTGCACAAGACGTGCAGCCCTGAATTTTTCATTTATATTTGCGAAAAGCAATCAGAGTTTGCGACGGACCGGCTAAATGGCTTTTTCATTGTACACGCAGATTGCCCTCATATAAGCCCATTTAGCTCCGAGATGGCAAACCGGTGCGGTGAGCTATTGCCGTCGAGCTAAACAAATAGAGTGATTCGTTTAAAAATTCTCGGGGATCGTTAAAACAAACAACTTGCCCATATTACCTGGGCATTTAAAAATTTCTCTCGTCCTCGGGAATGCTCCATTAAACAGCGAATTGTTACAATGTCTGTGGGCCTCGGTAGTTTGAAGACGAAGAGCACAAACACCGCTGAATGGTCATGGCTCGTGAATGTTGCAGTTTGCAATCAACAGCGACGCTGCAAATATACCTTCAGCGGTCAGTAAATCATTTCTAAATAAATAGCATGTTGACAGTTACGCCTTGTTATTAAAAAAGTCTGCAGCGATTCCATATACACGCCGGCGTCAACATTTATTAACTTTGTGATTTATGCGAGTGTCTTTTGGACGCGTCAATAAATGAAGTTTGCTGGTCGGGGATGCGATGCGACGGTTCTCGTGGTTTTGGTAGAGATGTATGAGGTGTTTGTGTGGATTTGCGGCTTTCGCGGTGGTCGTCGTTGCGTAGGTAAATCCGTGCTAAACGCCCGGAAAAACGAGGCAATCGAAATGCGGAGGCGCGAGGGCGTTTTGGGAGAGATTTATTTCGAATCCACAGGTTGCCAGAGAGTGTCGGGTTTGTCGAGGGGCGACCCTCACAGTCGGCATTCTGCCATTCCCGAATTCGTACATTTGTTCTCTCGGAATGCGATGATTGTGAGCGTGCGCTAGAACGGCAATCCCACGGGAGCTTGCCGTGCGTCTATCGCAGTCATACAAACCTCATTCATGGCTTCCCAGCATTGGAATGCTGAATTCGGAATGATTCCTTCCAGTCGGGCTGTGCGTCCCGTGCCAGCAGGACGTGCAGACGTGCATGCACTCAGTCCCTGCTGTTTCCATCCTACAACAATAGTCTACAACCACGCGAATCACATCATTCACCACGTAGTTTCATCGTAAATATTCTGGTTTCAACTTTCAACTTGTAGCGCTCCTTTTTCGATATATAATGGATGAAGACACGCGATATTTTGACAATATCAACCCGATATAATTTGGTTTCCCGGTGTGTTGGCAAACGAGCATCGTTCCTAATTAAATACCACCGCACACGAGATCACCTCTAACTGTTCACCGCTTGGAATTTATCACCCGCCCATGATATCATTGCATGTCTTGATATCTTATTTCAAATCATCTCCGCAAAGCCCGCAGTTTCACTCTCTGTTTGATTTGTGCATACCCGCAAACAAACAAAAAAAACGCTAACGAGTGAAACCACACCGAAACTCTCAACACCCAAGCAGCATTCAGAGGCTGAAACCCTGGAAAGGGAGGCGCAGGCAGGCGACTACTCCGAGATGAAATATTACTTGCGTTTCCACTAATGAACTAACTTTGATCTGCTCCCACTCATACACATTATAGGTTATACTCATACACTTACTCTGGTAAAGGTATAAAAGCGTGTACTCGTATTATGATATCTTCCTCGGCGCATACAACCGAAGAACTCTTTAGACATTCGATTATTATTACAGCCGGCGGCTACATTTTGCACATATTGTATTTCAGGCGTTTCAACAACGTCGTTATTTACGAGCATGCTTAAAGTGACACTGCGATCATATAAAATATTTTTACTTTTTCTTTGGCGCTAAAATTTTTCCATTCCTCCTTTATAATGACCCAAACCTTATTTAATAAAGCTTAACGAAAAAAGTCGTTCTTAGTAGACTTTCAAGGACCAATAAACCTAATCTTAAGCATCACAAATCGTTTTAGCTACTTTACATTCTGTTTTACAAGCAGATTATGGCAAGAGTTGCATCTAGAGCCACTTAAGTTAGTTCTCGTTGGTCTGAATACACACACTTACACATGGCTTAATTCCTCTTAGATTCAAAAAAAAACTCCACTCGAAACCATTCATATGTTTCCCGATGTATATGTTACAGTAGTATTATTTCATATTGCTGTATACATTATAAACTCCTACCTCTAGCGGGGTTTTCAACTACCCTCCGGCGTTTAGAGTACCTTTTTATCAATAGCAAAACCCCAAAAACACCACATGCCCCACATTTCGGGTGTCTGGCTTCTGGAAACGTTTTTTATACGTCTATTAAAAACAGAACGTAGTAAAATCTCGGATTAGTCGTTGAGAGACACGTTCCACCCTATTCGGAAAGGAACGTTTTGGCTCATTGCACTTAAAAAATAGTTTTTTTTTGTTATTAAATATTATATTATAAGGACGGGTGGTGTGGATTGTGTGGTGAAAAATGCAATCTAATCGTAGACCTGAGATTTCGTGGTCGTCGACCGCTAAAAATTGCAGTTTAGGGCGATTTGATCTGTTTGGTAGTTAGTAGCAAGACGGATGAATGAAAAGAATGAAACAGTGGAGAACCGCTCGTCGAAATTGAGGTTACCTGGTGGTTTTTGGCGTGCCAAACAGCTGCAAACGTTTATCGCTGACCGTTTTATGATTGTTTTGCTTCGAAATAATGCATATTTCGATGTAAAACAATCATAAAAACGCCAAAAACAATGTATAAATCATTTAATATCACCTGCTTTAAATCGAAACTTCATTAATTTATGTTTATATGACTTTATATGACTTGTTACACACTTTTTAATTTGCTTTTCATATATCTTAGATTACTTTTGATATAACTTATTATACCTTAACCTACCGCACCTTAATTTATTCCGTAAGTTTATACAAAATTCAAATAATTATCAATTAAATTATTCAAATTGGAGAGGTACTTGTTTATGATTATAACTTATCTGTATATCGCCGGCGTTTCTTCACTCTCTGCCCATTGATATAATTTAAATTTGAATTTAAATACGAATTATGTAAATATCACGCAGTTTTCCATCGAAATGCACCATTCAGATGATAAGTGCAACACTATACAACAGTAAAATGCAATTATTTCGAATTAAACTTCGTTAAACGGACACAATTTGCGGAATGAACTAGAGCACCGCATGCAAATAAGCATTTAATAAATGAATAACTAGAAAGAGAGCCAGCTGGAAATCTACAGCGCGGCGTGCAAGCATTGTTGAGCAAATATAATAACGTAATAAAATATATGTTTTTATTGCCGGCGATTATTTGTATAATTATTTGCGACGGCGCATTGGCAATGGCCTACGAAGCGCAATATTTGCGCGAATTTATCTCGTTTTTTTTTCTTTCTGTATTTCGCTGTGAAGCCCTCGACATTATTTCGTTGATTTCCACATTGTCTCACTCGCGTTGTGCGTTAGAGATAAGCCTAGGCTAAAAGCGTGGAAATCGCTCATATGTATTTGCCAAAAGCGGTAATAAATAACGAACGCAACGCACGGGTACATATTTTATTAATTAGGGAACACGCTGTAATATAATGTAGTTCGATATCGGTTTGTAGTTGAGCGCCGTGCATCGACGTAATCGTGTGTTATCTATTTATCCGGAAGAAAATAAACAAGGTTGGAAAAATGTTGGCGGCGCGATTCGTTTGGAATACGAAATGTATTCAATGGTTTTTGGTTTGAATGTGTATCAATGGAATCAATAGATTCTAGGCAGTTGGAAAAAAAAATGTAGGCAAAAGCGGCAGGAACGTTTTATGCGGAAAGACAGACAAGTTGCGTTTGATTGATGCATTGCATCGATTGCAAATCAATCGATATGAGCTGAATCACGCTCGCAGCCGCGAGTTGGGTTGCGTTGTACGTCTTTCGATGCGTCGGGAACATTCATTACAAAATGAGCAGAATACAAATAAGTTGATAAAAATTGAGTGTAAACGGTTATAAAATAACGTAGAAATATTAGTTGATATGCGATAGGCAGGTGATATTTAACATCGTTTTTGAGGAAATTTCTTATGTTATTCATTGTTTTAAATTGTTCAAGGTTCTTGTTGTCTAATATGTAATAATACTTTAAAATTTCACACGAGAATAATGATTTAGGGCCGATTTATTTTACGAATAAACTAAAAATTAAGCCAAAAGTTTGAAAAAACAAAAGTAATAGTTTTAACATGAAATCTAAGATGTTTTTCACACTAGGAGCGTGATTTGCTTGATTTCAGAACCTCGTCTAGCTTATTAAATGGATGTAGAAGCTTTCTGCATCTCTTTTTAGTTGTTATACCCACTAAAACATAAAATGAAATGCATTTGCCATATTTAAGGGCATATATGAATAGATGTGAAAAAATGTAATGTTTGGGAATTTTTCCAAGGAAAACTATTTGGAATATTGGAATGTGATTTATTTTGCCTGAAAGTATAGAGTTTCGAGAACATTTGTAGAATTTTTTAAATTATTTTACAATTGTTTACATTTATTTTTTATGGGTTTTACAAGTTGACGAACTACTGAATCGGTTTATGGAATGCCCCAAAAATGATCAAAACCATAACTACTCTCATTTCATTTCAAATCATCAGACATAAAAAAAAACGTAAATGAGTATTAAATTAGATAGTTTAATCTAATTTTTTGTCAAAACCGATTTTAAAAATATCGGTTCTCGATAAAATGGCGAGCATTTGAACTCATTCTAGCGATTTTTAAACATATTCATACTTATTATGGTAAAAAAACAAAAACTAACCATCGGAAATAAAAGATTCGCATGACAAAGGCTAGATATTTAGGTATACAATCATCTGCCATAATTTCAAGTTCATCGGTTGAGTGGTTTTCGAGATATTTTGGTTAGAAATTTGGAAAACATGGTTTTTAGCAAAATGTTCAAAATAAGAAAATCGCTAAAGTTTAAAAAGCAAGTTGGGTAATCTATTCGAAATAAATATATCATGTGTTGACTAATTTAGATTAATTATCATTTTTTGCGGTTTGAAACACTAGAAACTTGCTCCTAAAAATATGTTTTTCGCAATATATTATAACTCTAAGTAGCGTAACTTAAAGATTAGTAAATACCGTTATTCTTGGAGATATAATACCTGTTTTTAAACTAAATTTACAAACAATTAAGAATTTTAACAACTAATATTAATATCAACTTATAAACTTACATTTAGGCTAGACACAGAAGCTTAAACAGTGAAGCCAGCAGTGTGCAAGGCCCCTTAGACTTATTTTTCACGTCGCACAGTGGCCAAGCGTGGGCCAAAATTATTCGCCGGTACGCTCTCTACGAACACACCTTCTTATCACAATTTTCGTGGAGTTCTTTTGCTCAAGATTTTTCATACTAAATATGAAGCTATGAAGATGAAACAAACATCAAAATGTTCCCCAATTCTTCTACTTTCTCATGGCATCAAACTTATTTCAATCAAATTACGATAAAACTCTTTTATACTGCTTTTAAAATGAGCTGTTTTATGAAAATTTGAATCTAAACTTGAAATGGGGTTTTTTTTACCCTTATCCTTCAATCGATTAATTTGCCACATACATCAACTTATTCCCCTTTTTATGTAATTTAACATGGTATTAATTTTTTTCTAATACGTTTTGTGAGCGAACGTATTGTGGCCAAAAACAAACGTTTTTGGACACTGTGCGTCGCATCGATAGGAGATACTTCTATCTTTAACATGACCTAAGCTAACTTAAAGTAAGTTTAAATCCAATTGTAAGATGATTTAAATAAAACCGAATATATAATGCTGCCATATGAATAGAAATAAAGCTGTTATAATGCCATAAAGAGGATATAAAGAAACACATTATTAAATCGCACACGAGAAAATACGAGAAAATAAAAATGAAACAATCATCCGGACTAATTAATTCCGAGCGCATGGCGCAGCACTTCAGCTGCTCTTCTTCGCCGATTGCGATGCAGATGTAGTGATACCCAACATACACACATATACACACTTAATCATACACATAACCCACACACACACACACACACACAAACATACATACACACACACGCACACACAGCACACATATCCACATGCATGTATACAAATACACATATACGCATACAGTTAAACACATATACAAATCCACACATGGATCCTACAAAATATATATGCACAGACGTATACAAAGGCAGACTACCTATATTACTAATTAAAAGCACCGACACGTTGGCGGGCCGGGTATTCATTCAGTCGGACAGGACACATCGGCGCATTTCCAACTGACAGAATCGTTCAGGCGCACTTTATGATAGCTCGACGGCGGCTGTATAAAAGCAGCTCACCGCATTATGAACGCTTTTGAGCTGATAATAAAAGAAATAAATACGACTAAACGTAAATCGATTTCGAAAAAATCTATCTGTGTCTATCGTTGTGTGTGTGTGTGTCTGTGTATATGTGTGGATGTTAATGCACACATCACCAATCATCGACTCGTCGAAGCGTCGAATGACAGAAACGCACCCGACGCCGCGCCGACGCTAGGATCTTAATTGATTATGCGCTTATCTGTCGAAATAATAAATTAAAATTCACACCGTTTATACGCCTTTTTCGCCTTAAGTGCATGCATCACGTGTGCGTCTTAATTAATAAGTAGTTAAATAGATCGGCAATCTCACAAGGCGCTCGTCGAGACAAAACAGTGGAGCGCGCGCGAATAAAAATGAAGAGCGTAAAGGCAAAAGTCGTACGTGAGATTGTGGCTGATGGCAACCCACGTACTATTCTAATTAGCAATAACAGTGCTACTCATTAAGCAGCGTGCAGCGTGCAACGTGCAACGTGAAGCAAATAGTGCATTGTAAGAGATGATTACGCCTTTTATGCCCGATTTGAATATTCACACTGGGATACACCGCGGACTGACAATCGTGTTTCGATGAAGACGTCGCCGACGAAAAAGATGACGACGATGAGTTCAATGTTTCATGGTGTATATGCCACACACGATCACTTCAACACGTTGTTAAAAGAATTACACTTAAGTAGAGGGCGGACCTTCATTTACCAGGGCGAAATTTCGATGTTTTGGAAATAGTTCATAGGTAAATAGTTACCTTAGTAGTTAGATAAACTATTCAAGCATATTCTCAGAAAATTTCAAGGCGATAGCTTCAGTATTAACGAAGTTACAGCTCATAAAGTTCATGAAACATTTTCCTATTTTTACCTAAATTTTTCTCGCAACAACATTTTTCGAGTTTGTGTACACGATTGATATAATTCTACTTAACCGATTTAGCTAAATGATAGCTTATTTTATAGATAATTAAATTCTCTAGAATATGACATTAATTGTTTTTTAAAAATATTTACATTTACATTTTTGTTTCAGTTTTAATTCGAATTTGTATGCGAAAACCGCATTTTAAATTTTAAAATGTATGAAAAGATTCAAATTTAACTTTTCTCTCCAAAAAGCTCAACGTCATATGTTGGGTAATTTAATAATCTTTGCAAAAACATTTACCTTTTTCATTTTTGGTTAAAATTCAGGACAGTAGAGTGTACGCAGCTAAGCACCTCACAAAATGAGATGACATAAAATGGCATTCATTAAGTTAAATTTTGATTATAAAATGAAATAATTTCACTATGATTTTGAATTCAAGAATATCATGTATTTCTCGACCTGGTCAATGAAGTTCCTGCCTTAACTTATAACAATTTACTGCAGTTTTTACCTTAAACAAGCTTATTTAAAGTAAGTCTATTTACGTAGACGTTTCGTGCCGAAATGTCGGTACTTGAATGTAAAACAAAAAAAAAAGCCACATAATCAGTCATAATCGCATCTAGATTTGTACAGACATTTCTGTGTGCGCGTTTCGCAACGTAAAACTGTTGGTAATTATCTGATTTACGATCGCGTATGTACAAGATGTTGATTTGTTAGCCTGGAAATATGCTAGGAAAAAAGGTCTTTTCCGACGCCAAGTTTAAGGTCTAGGGAATTGCATTTCTAATTAGAATGCCGCACGCGCAATATATAAATTGCACCATTACCGCACATCACACATATTAATATATTGTAATTATTATGGCGAAGTATTAAATACAAACACGTTGCGTTTCGCTTCGACGCACATTTGGTTGTAGACGGCAAATGTGCTGCGCTTATTAGTGCCAAGTTTGAATAGTGCTGCAAACTGAAGACAGCTAAATTATCGGAAATTACCTTATTACTTGTTTGTGCACTTTAATATTAATTTTAGCTAATTTATTTCAAGTAAATATGTCATATTTTGCGCAAATTAATGAAATTAACATTGTTTAACAGTTTCTGGATGAATTTACCTGGTTAAAAAAATAATTGTTGATTGGAAATATTCTTAATCAATGTCTAAAGTATTCAAAAAGTTTTCTTAAACATTTCAAGTCGATTGCTGTATTATTTATAAAGTTATAGGTCATTAAGTTCATACAAATATATAATATGTTTACCCAATTTTATGCACGTTTTTCCAACATTGTTTTTCCATTTTGCGTACACGATTAAGTAAATTCTAATCGATCGATTTGTTTCAATAATATCTCATTTTATAGATAATTAAATTCTCTAGAATATGACATTCGTTGCTTTTTGAAAAAGTATACATTTACATACCTTTTTCCTATTTTTAGGTTTATTTTAGATGCGAATAATGCCCTTTAAGGTTTAATCTATATTATTACTTGAATTTTTAACCTTTTCTTGAAAATATTCGACGTCATATTTAAGCAAATTTCATGTACTTTATAATAACATTTTGCTGTTTCATTTTTGATAATAATTAAGGACGTTAGGGTGTACGCAATAGAGCAATTCAAAAACGAGGCGACAAACTAATTTATTAAATAATTCATTTTAAACTGAATTAAGAATATTTTTACAATGAAAAAAAAACATTACGTTTATGAATTGTGCATTAAATTGTTGTAAAAATATCAAAGCGTTTCGAGTTATAGTTCTTGAGAAAAAAAAAAACGAAAATCAAGTGTTTTGATCGGGAAAATGAGGTTCTTCGTTTTAAAACTGTCAAAACTTGCTTCTAAAAATATGGTTGCAGTGAAATATTTCAATTGTAGATTACATTTCTTGAAGATAGGTAGTTGGCGCAAGTTTAAAGGTTAAACACATGTTTTATACCTTCATTTTAATTAATTATACATTTATTTAATTGTAATTCTCATTATTGATGGTTTCTTGCTTTAATATTCATTTTAACTCCACTTTTTATGTCCAGAAAATATGTCATGTGATGTACAATTTCCTCTATAAACATTATTTATCTTCTAAACCCATATAACCTTAATTATATACGCTTAAACATACCTTTATTACTTGAATATAGCGTTGTTCTCAAGACCTGTTATTACTAGTCATTTCAAGGAAAACAAAAACGCAAGTTATACCTTTTTCTATAAACAACATTTTAAAAAATATATATGTTTACTGAAAGACATAGTAAATTAATTTAATTATAGATGTCTCTACTTGAATATTTGTAGATGGCGTTGTTTTTCTGCTCATAATACAGGTGATTAAAAGTACATTTACGGAAAATGCTCAATATTAGATTTGTTTTAATTGGCACGGCACGAAAAGACTGCAATTCTTTAGGGGAACGTGTCTGGAAAGGATTAAAACCTCCCGCGTCTGGTATAACGGGGTATTACACGCTTAGAAAAACGCGAACATTGCGCAATGCAAACCTAGGGGTTCGTCAGTGGCACGCCGAGGGATGCCCAGCCATCGTAGGGTGAAAATATTATTAATTATGAACGAACGAAATCTTAAAACTCATTTGTTTCGTTGGAGCAGTTGGTTTCGCTGGTGCGCGCGCGTGGTCCGAGTCGGAGTTAATTAATAAAGCGAGCGCAACAACGCAAAGTAATAGACGCAAAACGGTGCGCAAAGTGTGCGCGTCTCGTCTGCGGACTGAAGACCCACGGAAGAGGGGAGACTTTTTTTCTGGTCTTCTTTTATTTTCGAATTATTGATAATCTTGTTGCGGCGTTGTAATCCTTTTCGTCTGCCCTCGAAATAAGACAAGACCAGACCAGGCGCCAAGAAAAAAATGAGAGAATGTCATCTTTATTTTAATAAATGATGGTTGTAAATGCGCGTAATTGAATCTCCGACGTTTTTCGGGGCGAACAATCGCCATTTTTTTCACTCTGTGTGTTTGTGTGTATGCCTGCTTGCGTCTGTCGGGGAAAATAAGCATGTTTCGGGATTGGTCGACGTCCATTTCTGACGTTTTTCGCGTTCGATGTGCTTCGATCTATGGTAATTTTTGTAATTCGTATAATTTGCGTGGCAGAATTGTGGCCGAAGGGCATGTAACGTCCATACATTTCACCACGCGAGAGCCAACAACGCCATGCGATTGCGTTTCGCCTGCGAAATGAAAATGATGCGAAAAATAAGCGAAACGCGAAAACACAACGCGAAGAAATTTGAATTCATCCTCTACGCATAATACAATTATTATCGAATAACCATATGCTCGCAGGTATACTAAATGTTTCGCGACCAGGTGGAAGATAACATGAAACGACTAGGCGTGGATTACCTCAACGCTTTGTATATTTTACCTGTGGTATACTGTATTATAATCTACCATTTGTGTTGTTTATTTGCGGCATGCATGCTTGGTTATTACGCGCCGATGGTAATCAAAACAAAACCATACGAAAGATATGCGAAAAATTGTGTACGTATAGGTATTTTACATCTATTTCGCCCTGGAATGTTGAATTCCATAAACTTCGACCACATAAACGCCGTAACTAATTTGTAAATATCAGTTTTTCGCAGTTCCCCACGTTATTTAAATTGTCGATTTTTTAAAGCTTTTGAAACGTACGGCGTACGTTGCCGTCTACTTATAGTTAGTTACATTATTATTAGTTATGAAAAATCAATTTTAAATGTCAAATTGTATGAAAACATTCAATTTTACTTTTTTTTTTTAATTTGAAAATACTCGTCAAAAATAACGTCATAGTTGTAAAAACAGCAAAAACTTTATGTTTTTCATTTTCAACATGGTTTTCTAATTTTGCGTACACGATTGGGCCAATTCTACTAAACCGATTTGGCTCAGTATAGGCTCATTTTATAGAAAATTAAATTCTCTAGAATATGACGTTAATTGCTTTTTGAAGAACTATAAATTTATATATTTTTTGTACTTTTTGTCAAATTTTCATAAGAAAATAGAATATTAATTTTAAAACTGTACAAAAATTACAATTCTAACTTCTCTTTTTGAAAATACGTAATGTCATATTCAAGACAATTTTATAGACTTTACAAAAAGTTTTTGGTTCTTTGTTTTTGATCAAAATTAAGGACGCTAGAATGTACGCAGCTGAACAAGTCAAAAAAGTAGGCAATTTAAATTAATCCATTAAATAATTCATTTTAAATTCAATTATCGATATTTTTACAGTGAGAAAAATATAAGATGCTTATGAATTATGCATTAAATTGTCATAAAAAAATCAAAGCCTTTTCAGTTATAGTTCCAGAGAAAAATAGGGAAAATCAACATTTTGCGTCTGATAAATCATGAAGTATTCTCTTTTAGGACAATAAAAACTTACTTTTAAAAACGTTGACGTCTACTTATAGTTGAAGTCGGAGTTGATTTATATTATGCACAAGTTTATCGCAATGAGAATCATTAAATATGATTTTCACTGCGATAAACTTCCAAGTAATGTAGAGATTTATTAGCGTCTATTTAACAGCGTAATTGGTTCACTGATCACCGCGTTTCGAGTGGCCTTCGCCTAGGTTTTTCCTGTTTCGTGCAGTCGTCGGCATCAAAACCGAAAATCGCACCAGACCCATGACGAGGGTTGGAGAACCCCCCTGAGTCGCTATTAGTAAAAGTAAAACTTGACATATCGCGTTTTTCGATTCGAAATGGAAATGCATTTGCACACGGGCGCTCTAACTCTACTTTGCTTTTGGTGTGTATGCATTCTGTTCGGTGTGTGTGTGTGTGCATTTCGCGTTGCGTGTAGCACAAAGTTGCGTGCAGATGCTCGAACTCGAATTACGCGACGCCGGCCCTCATACAAGATGAGGTTAAACGCTCTAACACGCGATTCCTATCAGCGAGAGCGAGCGGGCCGCGCGCACATCCAAGAAGTCTGCCGTGCTTTGATTGACAACCCCACGACTGGCGACCCCTTCCAACTTGCCGAACTACGTGTCTGCGTTTGTTTTTGCTGATTTGCATACCCAACTCGCTTTTTCTGGCAGCCATTCATTGGTCATTCACACTAGGAATTATAACTAATTCGATGGTTTTCAAGGTTTTCAGGCTCGTTTTATTCTGGAAGAGAGAGTTATCAGTTTTTTTTCACAATGTTTTTTACAATGGTCTGTGGAAAATACAGGGGACTATGTAAATTTTAAGCTAGAGTTAGTTGTAAATTTAATTAAATTATAACTAATTCGATGGGTTTAACATTTTCAGACTCGTATTATTGTAGTAAAGAAAGTTATCGGCTTTTTTACAATGTTATGTGGCAATTACAGGGAATATGCAAATTTTAAGCTATTTTTACCTAAAAAATCTTAATATATAAGCAATCTCCTAAAAATTGTAATTCACCAATACCTGATGAAGGCATGAGCCGAAATGTGCATTGTACAATACAATGAAAGTCTGTAAAACATCAAAACATTCGTGTTGTGAATTTATTCTCAACATTTTCTTGAAAATGTGTTACCAACACCCGACAGAAGATTCCATCAACTATATTTTCAGACTCGTTTTATTCTTGTAAAAAAAGTTATCAGTCTTTTTTACAATCGTATGTGGCAAATACACGCCATCATTAGGTACTGGTAACTCGGTCGTTTACCAAATTAACTGCAATGTCTGCATAATTTTTATATAAGGTAAACCGGAAAAAAAACTATGCAATTAGGTTCAAAGAACATTTAAGAAACACCAATAATTCGGGGATTCCCCAATGCTCGGCACTAACAGACCACCTCATAACCGCAGACCACAGATGCACTTTGGAAAACCTAAATAAATATCATCTACATTTGTAGCAAGAGCCATAAACTCAATGTGTTGGTGGCGATTTACATAAAACGTGCTAGAACCACCAACGAGCACATTGTCCTTAATGACCAAATATATTTACTTATAAACATACCCCTCACTGGCAATATTTTTACCTAAAAATTTTTAATATATAAGCAACCTTCTAAAAACTGTAACTCACCAATACCTGATGATGGCGTGAGCAGAAATGTGCATTGTATAATACAATAAAAGTCTGTAAAACATCAAAACATTCATGTAGTAAAATTCTTCTCAACAATTTCTTAAAAATGTTTTACCAACACCCGACTGAAGATTCCAACAACTATATTTTCAGACTCGTTTTATTCTTGTAAAGAAAGTTATTAGTCTTTTTTACAATGTTATATGAAAAATACAGGGGAATATGTAAATTTTAAGCTAGAGTTAGTTGTAAATTTAATTGAATTATAACTAATTCCATGGTTTTAACATTTTCAGACTCGTTTTATTCTAATAAGGAAACTTATCGGTTTTTTACAATGTTCTGTGGAAAATACAGGGGACTATGTAAATTTGAAGCTAGAGTTTGTTGTAAATTTAATTAAATTATAACTAATTCGATGGTTTTAACATTTTCAGACTCGTTTTATTCTAATAAAGAAAGTTATCGGTTTTTTACAATGTTCTGTGGAAAATACAGGGGACTATGTAAATTTTAAGCTAGAGTTAGTTGTAAATTTAATTGAATTATAACTAATTCGATGGTTTTAACATTTTCAGACTCGTTTTATTCTAGTAAAGAATGTTATCGGTTTTTTTACAATGTTATGTTGCAATTACAGGGGAATATGTACATTTTAAGCTAGAGTTAGTTGTAAATTTAATTAAGTTATAACTAATTCGATGGTTTTAACATTTTCAGACTCGTTTTATTCTTGCAAAGAAAGTGATCAGTCTTTTTCACAATGTTATGTGAAAAATACAGGGCAATATGTAAATTTTAAGCTAGAGTTTATTGTGTTAGACCTAGTTTTACATCATTTTTTAGTGAGTTTCAGTGTTTAGAGGAAAACAAAAGCAAAGTTCATTGAATTAAACGGGCTAAAGTTGCCTAATCAAGTTTTCACAAGCGACTGCATTGATTTAGGGGCAGAATAAGTGCTGCAGCTATCGACGAGCAGCTCAAATTTCGTGCATTTATTGCGCAAATGTTTGCGCGAAAGAGTTCGCGCCACTTGCAATTTAATTACGCCGCACAAACAGCGAGTGTCGACACTATTGACTGGTTGGTTGGTTGGTCAAACGTCCCAGAGGTATGTCTCTCTATAACCAAACGTCGAACAGGTTATGATCGCGTGGTTGAAATGGAATTATTAATTAAATACCGCAAAAGGTAATTTTCTGTGTGCGTCGCACAAGCGTATAAACAATGCGGTCATATGCGTCGGCATCTATAAACAAGCGAGCGCGGGCGTAATTTAGCGAGTGAATTAGGCCCAATGCTGCATCGATGTCCACTCTCAAAGGAGGCACAGCAAGCATGCGATCCCACACACAACAACACCGGCCACAGCGCGTGCAAATAACGCGAGGTACCGCGCACAAACTGTGTTGGCCACATTGTGAGAACGACCTGTTATGACCGGTGGGAAGGGTTGCGAATTGTATATCGATACACTTAACATGAATGCAATGCCATTTGCATCCGGGGCGAGTGCTGCGGACCTGCGGACCACAGAGGTGGAGTATTTGCTCCAGCATGAACAATGTACACGCACGATTGCAATATACGTACGTACCTAACGACGTAACATGTTCATGACCTGCATGCATGCACATGCCCTGCAATTAACTGCATCATGTGAAGGGACCACAGGACGCCCCAAAAACCCACCACGCCGACCAATTCAATTGATTAACGTCTATGAGTTATGAAGTGCTTTGTACATATTGCCTCGAAAACCAATCGGTAAAGAGTGACCAGTTTTGTATTCGTTTTCGGCAACAAAGTCAAATTCGTGTTTAAACCCTTTCTATATGTCTATGTTTGCGGAAGAAGCTTCGAGTGAGGAGGTAGCTAGGGATTCTCTGTGGTGGCTGACCGCTAAACCAGATTGCGTGTCCGGTCATATCATAACGGCCTTAAACGACGCGACGCCGATTAGCCGCGGCTTCGCGTGGTGGTCACATCGGGACTGCGGTGGCACCCCGGTGTCGGCCATATCGCACTCTGCCACACACCGCAAATTACACCAATACTCACATAGTCTACATAGTCCACACGTCCCACACATCCCACACGGACGACTTATACGCAGTTATAGAAAGTGCGCCAATTTGACCACCGCAAAGTAATTAATAACACTTGCTCTTTCTCATTCCATTCTAGACCGATGTGAAGTTAGTAAAAAAGCCTAGAAAAGAATTTTTTAGAGATTTCTATAAAACAAAAAATTGAGCGTGCCTCTTCTTCTTTACACATGATGTTTATATGACCTAAATGAGTACAAATTTTCAGAGAGCTATTTTTTTTGACTCGGTGCAAGTGCCCTAAACGGACGATTGAAGTTTGAATTTTCAATTGATCCGTCCAGAAGAGGACATATTCACTCGATTTTCCCTGAAACTAGATGAGGGTGCCTCAAGGTGTTCAAACAAAAGTTGTTACAAATTCCATTCTAGGGCAAACCAACCTACTATTGCGCTACACTGAGCTCGAAAACAGTGTTCCCAAAACCTATGTTGTATGTATTCCTGGCCTAGTGGTCCTAGGTTTATTTTATTGCAGTAAAGAAAGTTATTAGTTTTTTTACAATGTTATTCTCACCTAAAACAGCGTTTACTAAAGTTTTAACTATATCCTTGACCAGGGATACAAAGCATAAACCTAGAACCTACTCATAGGTCCTCCTCGATCAGCAGATCCTCCTGAGCCGCTTAGGGAAATTTTCTTTTGGAAAGCACTGGTGTAAAACATCTGGCATGAATTGTTGAAATATTTATACAATTTTGCATCAGTCTTAATGACTCTCGTTGTAATCCGAAAGAGTTTGGACCTTGGACCGTAAAGAATATAAGAGACTTTAAGAGGTATGCTGATTGAACATCAGAGCTGGGACGTGCGTTACCACCCTCTACTCTCTTCGATTTCCATTATCTAGGCACGGCGGCGTTTGGCATAATGTGAATGGGTAAATCGGCGCTCTGTAATTATAACCTCACTCAAGCGGGCGCTGCACATCAAAAACGCTGCGCCACAGAAGCAGATATGAAAAATCGAAATAAAAGCGCACCGCGCACAGCTTTAGAAGCGCGTGTCTCTTCTCCTCCGCAACGTTTGCACGTTCGCAGTTCATTCGTACAACCCGCCCGGATTCAAATTATTACTCTTAATACTTATTAATGCGTTCTCGCTCTTTCGCCGGTCTGGCAAGACGGATGCGTTTCAGTCCCCTGCCGCAGCGCAGCACACGTCACTTACACGCTGAAAATTTAATTGCATCAGAAAACGGTGCGTCTTTTTTTCCTCGCGCTTTTGCAATATGACGACGGACGAACAAATGCGTTTTTTCAACGCTTTTCAATGCTGCGCAACAAGGTTCAGGTTGCTAAGCAGAAAATGCGTCGCATATGTGGATATGTACATGTATGCGTCTATGTGTGTTCGTAGGTGTGATGGTGTGTATGTGTGCGTGTGACGGGAAAGTTTTGTTTGGCAAAATTACGAACGCAAGAGCCATAATACGCGTTACAATACATGTTACACCGCACGGTACGGTACGTTTGTTGTGCGTTCGAATTTATTGAGAAAAAAAAAGTGGGCGCATGTGGAAATATTTTTGCGTTCGAGCGATATGCGCCCCGGGGGATGAAAACCAATGACCAAACGCATTACGTACACGCCTAGGTACACCTAACGGATGACGGTGTGTGCGACAAACATGGACGGGGGCTGTTTTTATCTCACACTTCGGAGTCGAGAACGCGTTAAACGCGATTAGGCCGAACCGCCGCAGATGCGCGTCCGCGCAAAAGAGAGCCACGCAGTGTTTCTAGCACTAGAAAGGCCACTCACGCACACATATGCATCGTTCTGTATGTACACACACAGCGACACATATTTGCACACACTGACAGCGGATACGCAGCGATAGATAACAATCGCTTTGCCATCGCACTTCATCTGCGATGAGGTAACAGGCCACTGGGCAATTCCCGCTCGGACCTGCCGGCAACCTGACAGAGCGAATACATTCGCACAATTTTTCCGCTCCCATTTCGCAGCCATCCGAAAAAAAAATTCTAAAAATGTCACACGTTCAATGCGGTTAATTTCCTTTGAGGTGTAATCGGTATCTTCATAGACTAGAAGAATAGGCTCACTTCTATGAGGTATTATTGGTGGTAAAGAAAGTAACAAGTTCGAACTAAACCTGATATTACATGGGCTTTGTAGATTTTATAGTAATTGTGTGACCTGCAATAGACCTATTCATACTTCTTGTGGCGGTGCATTTTAAATTGGTGCCGAATTTATTTTACTTTTTTTGATGAATAAACACACTTTTTTTCACAGTTCTACAAATAGAATTTAATTTTGTACAATGTTCATTTCGACTTTTGCCATCATCACTGAAGCAAGAAAATTACAAAAAGCAGCTTAAATACTAAGAGGTACAATATTTTTAGTGAGTGGCGTGTTTATTGCAATGTCCGTGTGGTCGTTTGGCAAAGTATTAGGATGTGTATCGGAAGTTGAAATGGAAGAAGAAATGGAAGTTGATTTCCACAACATTGATATACATATTTTTGGAGAATCACAACGTCAAACAAAGTGAGTTCCAACCTGTTGTAACCCCCAAGTTACAACACTTCTAATAACTCGACATGCTAAAGGGATGTACAAATATTTCATGGTCCTTCGAAGTTGACTTGTGTGAGAATGATCCAAAAGTTATTAAACGATTGAGGGATAAACAGTCCCTAGACAGACATAGACTAGAATAGCTCTAGGTGGCAAAAATATCAATAAGTTCTCCTAAAACCTGACATTACATGGTCATTAGGAGTTATTTACAGTAAACATCTGCGTGAATAGTCCCAAATTAATTATGAATCAATACATTACTTACAATGGTACCTACTCAAGCTAGCTTCAGCAATGTGGAAGGAATTAGTCTTTATAAAACCAAATATACATGGTCTTTCGAAGTATTTCTAGTTGACATTTGTGCAAATGATCCAAAAATGATTGAGCTTTAATCAGTATTCTCATAGTTCTTGTCTCACACCTATTAGAGGCAACAAAGAAAGATACTAATAAATTCTCCTAAAACCAAACATTACATGGTCCTTTGAAGTTATTTGCAGTAAACATCTGCGTGAATAGTCCTAAATTAATTATGAATCGATACATTACTTACAATGGACTTACTCAAGCTAGCTTCAGCAATGTGGAAGGAATTAGCCTTTGTAAAACCAAATTTACATGGTCCTTCGAAGTATTTCTAGTTGACGCCTGTGTGGATAATTTCTAAGTGATTGCGGTTTAATAAGTATCACTCTTGGGACACTTCTAATAACCATATGGAGCAATGGAATGTACCAGTAACAATTTACAACAAAACCTAATATTGCATAGTCTTTATAGTATTTCGAGTTTCTAGTTTTTACTGATTGTGAGCCTATTCAAAACTTCATTTCTGCCTAAAAACTAACGCGGAAAACAAATTTATTTATAGCTTCCGCGACGTACCACGTGTGTTACTATGTACTGTAATATGAAGTTTCAATAAAATCTAATATTACATCGTTATTTCAGTGACTGTGTGACCTTCAATGGATGAGAGATGCTAAGGAAGTAACTAGTTTCTGTAAAACCAACTTTACATGGTCCTTCGAAGTATTTCTAGTTGAGATCTGTGCAAATGATCCAAAAATGATTGAGCTTTAATCAGTATTCTCATAGTTCTTGTCTCACCCCTATTAGAGGCAACAAAGAAAGATACTAATAAATTCTCCTAAAACCTAACATTACATGGTCCTTCGGAGTTATTTACAGTAAACATCTGCGAGAGTAGTCCCAAATTAATTATGAATCAATACATTACTTACAATGGATCATATCAAATTAGCTTCAGCTATGTGGAAGGAACTAGTCTTTGCAGGACTAAATTTACATCGGCCTTCAGAGTACTTCTAGTTGACATCTGTGCAAATGATCCAAAAATGATTGAGCTTTAATCAGTACTCTCATGGTTTTGATCTCACACCTATTAGAGTAGACAAAGAAAGATACTAATAAATTCTCCTAAAACCTAACATTACATGGTCCTTTGGAGTTATTTACAGTAAACATCTGTGTGAATGATCCCAAAATGATTATGCAACAATACATGGAACGGTGTGGTGTAAATACACGCCGACTGGTTTTGAATAGCACTGTTAGAACTCAATGGCCCCCTACCGGAGGGGGCACAAAATCTCGCAATAAGCGAGATGCGATCCGGTAGCGGTGTTGACAGCGGGACGCCTCGGCGCACATTCGTATCACCTCACTTTCAATGTCGACACACTTTTTGTGCGTCCATTCTTCGCCTTTTTGCAGCTTGTTAGCACGGCAGACGCGTCGGAAGGTATCTTTTACGCGGCGCGCCGTCGCATTGTGCGCGCTCATTGCCATTGTCGCGCGATATTTTCACGCCGGATTAGCGCTGCCCCGTTGCGCCCTCCCCGTATGCGGTGCGAAATGCACTCCAAACACGATTTAAATAAAGCCAAGCAGCGTAAAATCGCGTCGTGGTGTTTAATACGCCCGCCTAATGGTTTTACTGATGGCGTTCTTGCTACCCATTGCAGACGAACAAAAACCAATGCACGCCGCTTTTTGTTCACATAGAGGTTTCCCGGCGCATAGAGGTGAAACCGTGGGTGTGAAAAACGTGTCACAACGTTTTGAATCCTTGTGCAAATATGCGCAGAATAGAGATTTTTGTCATCGGTTTGTCGAACGTTTCCACTGCGACGCGCTCATTCATTCTTCTTCCTTCACACCGATTCGAGATTGCTTTGATTCAACGCGCGAAAACAGATCCTAGTTATAGATAACCCAGGCAGGTTCTCTATAGGACGGGAGATTACTAAGGGCGATATTTCGCACCTTAACACTATGCATTTAGAGAAATAGTGCAAACTAACGACATCTGGTAGCTGGTAGCTAACCAAATATCAACCTAAAATATTCCTCACTGAAATATTTAATTTATTTCATATTAAAAGTCGGTTAGAAAGAAAAGAACCGCAGTTTATTGAAGGTTATTAAGCGCATGTCTACCTGGCTCTCAGAACAAGTAAATAAATGAACTGTGTGTACAGACGCATCGGAGAGCCGGAGCGACGAAACAAAAGGGAAACAATTAAAAAGTGTAAATTACAAACGCACCACAACACAGCGCCGCATCTTGTTGCGCGGATGAAAAATTGCGTTCGGAGGGCAAGCGCCAAACCTGCACCGGAGACCATGAAAAATCACGCACGTGAAATGTGAAATATTGTTCTCGGAGAATTCGTTTTCGTGCCGTTTCTTTGCGCCCTTTGTTCGCGAGCGCATTTTTCTCGCATTCGGTTTTTGGCAATTATAGTTCACAGTTTTCAAAACTTCAATCCAGAAACAAATACTGCTCACAAAGACTGAACAGAGCAGGTAGAAAAAAACAACTTTTTACCCATGCGGTGATATTAATTTCCTTTTTTTCCAAATACTCAAAAAGAAAAATTAATAAATATGTTGAGCAGTTAATTTTTGGCGCCCGTACCGTTATACCATTAATCTTTGTGTAAATTTAAGTTACCTTTAAAAATTTAAGTTAAAAAGATCTGAAATGATAAGCAAATAAAAGAAAGGTAATGTACAAATACACTTTATTGTCTCTGTTTTTTTTTTCATTTGTGAAAAGGAAGAGGAAGCAGATTTATTGTAGATTCTATAATATCTGCGTATCCTAAAAGGAAGTAAATATCCCATGTTCCTTCGAAGTTGACATCTGTGTGAATGATTCACTGCGCGCTCGTATATACACTCATATAAAAGAATCATGTACAATTAACATATTAATATCTTATATATCATTTGAAAGACAATAAAATATGGAATATGCTGATCTATGACTCGTTGAATACATTTTATTCCTTCATATCTCCAAGATAGGATAAATTCTACACTTGATAAATCTATATAAAAATACAAAATTTTCTTTTTTCCAAAACCAAAAAAAGGTAATAAATATGTTGAGCAGTTATTAGGTGCCCAGACCGTTATCCCGTTAATCTTTATGTAAATTCAAGTCTTTAAAAATTTAAGTTAAAAAATCTGAAAAGATGAGCAAATGAAAGAAATGAAATGTACAAATACACTTTCCTGTCTCTGGTTTGTTTTCCATCCATGAAAAGGAAGAGGAAACAGATTAATTGTTGATTTCATAATATCTCTGTGACCTTTAATATATACTCATGCTAATAACTGGGGATCCTAAAAGGAAGTAAAACCAAATATTCCATGGTCCTTCGAAGTTGACATCTGTGTGAATGATCCACTGCGTACTCATATATACACTTCTATAAAGGGTTGGCGCACCATTAATATATTAATAACCTATATATCATTTAAAAGACAATAAAATATGGAATATGCTGATCTATGACTCGTTGAATACATTTTATTTCTTCATATCTCCAACATAGGATAAATTCTACACTTGATAACTCTGTATAAAAACATAAAATTATCTTTTTTCCAAAAGCAAAAAAAAAGGAGGTTGAGCAGTTTTTTTTGCGCCAGGAACGTTATCTCATTAATCCTTGTGTAAATTTAAGTTGTCTTGAAAAATTTAAGTTAAAAAAATCTGAGAAGATGAATAAATAAAAGAAATTTTTGTGGAATGTACAAATGCACTTTGTTAGCCTCTGTTTTATATTCTATTCGTGAAAAGGAAGAGGACATAGATTTATTGTAGATTTTATAATATGTGAGTGACCTTTAATATATCTACTCATACTAATAGCTGGGGATCCTAAAAAGAAGTAATACGAAATATTCCATGGTCCTTCGAAGTTGACATCTGTGTGAATGATCCACTGCGTACTCATATATACACTTCTATAAAGGGTTGGCGCACCATTAGTATATTAATAACCTATATATCATTTAAAAGGCAATGAAATATGGAATATGCTGATCTATGACTCGTTGAATACATTTTATTTTTTCATATCTCCAACATAGGATAAATTCTACACTTGATAACTCTATATAAAAACCTAAAACTTTCTTCTTTCCAAAACCAAAAAAAAGGTAATAAATATGTTGAGCAGTTATTTGGCGCCCAGACCAGTATCCCATTAATCTTTATGTAAATTTAAGTCTTTAAAATTTTAAGTTAAAGAAATTGAGAAGAAGTGCAAATAAAAGAAATTCTTGTGGAATGTACAAATACACTTTGTTTGCCTCTGGTTTGTCTTCTATTCGTGAAAAGGAAGAGGAAACAGATTTATAATTTCGTGGTTTGCGTATCACACAAAACGTGCGTGTGTTTCATTCATAATAAAAGCTTTTTCGGCGGTGGTCCAACGTTTTAATCATCCTACACGCCATGAAACGTACATATAAGCGTGTATGTTTAAGTGTTTGTTGTTTTCCTAATCTTTTTGCTACTGCTCCTGTTCTCATCCGCCTCGCAGGCCACAGCCATGGGGTTGTTTGTCAGGAAAACATAAATATACATAGATTTTATATTTACTCAAAGTATTACCACGTTGCACAGCCAGCAGACAGGCTAGGAGCCAAGCAGCAGGCCTCCAGAAAACAGAGACAACTTCCCTTCACGAGATTCCTCCACTTTTGTGTCGCTCATCACCTCTTCACCAAGTTTTCGACTGGAATAATAAACAATTATATCTCGTATTAATATTGTATATATTCTGAATGCTAATTGTAAGCAGGAAGCGGCTTAAAAAGCGAGCACTGGCGCATGTGGGCGTGTGTATCATCGTATCTGTACGAATATGTAGAGCAGCCCAAGTTTCATCATCGTATACTTCAGATGTCGGCTTTCTCACGCTGTATAATCTCGCGATGTTTGCGCGCAGATTATGTCACTCGGGCGGTTTCAATATATTCAATGTAGGCGCGTAATTTTAATCATCGTGGAATTATCTACGCAAATAATGAATTATCTATTCAATAGGAATGTTTAGTTGTGTTGATTCTCAGTTCAACGCACATTCAATTTCGGACGCTTGATGAAGACTTATTACAAGAGGTTTAATTATCCTACATTGTGGCACGTTCTAATGAGTGTCTTGATGAAGATTTCTGCGTCTGTCGCCACAAAACCTATAGCTTGTAATTAGCAAGTAATTATTTAGTTTACGATAGTGTAATTACTGATAAACTTGAAATGACATTGAGGGAAATGGTCTTGTACAAAACTTGCAGAAAATTACAGATTTTAGGGAGGAATAAAAATGGAATTTCGTACATTCTCGATGAAAAATCCATTAGGAATTTTTTAATCAAGCTTAATAATTTTTAAGAGGCGTATACTATGTGTTCCTGCAACAAGGCGTGGGTAGGAATATCCGACTTTCGACTGTATTCGACTGTATATTTGCAATCAATCCCACGTTCAATCGACGCCGAACGCCGAGGGGTGGCTTTTAAATATTTCAATCCGTCTCTTTCAGCGCTGGAAGCGATATCGTCCTTCCTCTGTGCAGAGTTTAATAGAAATCGGAATGTTTCCGGGCTCGGAAGGCGAATTTACCGAGGGCCGAAGGCGGGTGGAGTGCAAATTCTTTTCAAATTAGCCCGGGGGAGAGTTAATGAAACAAGAAATGTTTCTTTTTGTGCTAATTTAAAAATAAAAAGGCAAAGAAACGCCGGCGTTTGCCAAACCAAAGTTCCGGTATGGAACCGAGAGGTTATGAAAAAGGGGGCGGCACATTTTCCGGGATTTTACACCCTCGGACGGCGACTCGGACTTAATTAATTCGTCACCGGGGAATTTTTACACAACAATTTTTCTCTCGCCCTTTCCTTCTTCTTCTCCATCCCCTTTTTTTTCCCGCCCAGCACTGGGAAAGCCAAATTTCCCAATTCTCGAAAGAAAAAAAAAACTCGTAGCGGACATTCCTCGAATACTTCCTTCTGTTTTCCTCCGATTTCCACCGTTTTTCGCGCTTCGTTTTTAAAGACATGACCACGGCATGAAATAATGCTATGAATACTTTTTCGGGGGCGTTAAAATATTAATAAAATTTGGCGTAAAATGCAAATGTGCATAAATATGAAACGTGAAACTCCCCGTCCGTTAATCCCCCGGCTGGTTGATTTATAAACCTTATTGCGCGGCGTGTGTCTGTCTGTTGTGATATTTTTAGCCCTTTTTGCACGCCACCAACTGATGAATATGTAATGGCATTAATTAAACACTAACCCTGTGCCACCTGCGCACCCTACGCCTTTTACGCCGGTGTATTTCGCGACGCGAAAGACGTAATTACACAAATTTTATAATTTTCTTTCTCCGTATCTCGCATCTCGCATCCCACAGACTCACCCCTTTTTCCCTCACACCCCCACACCCCCCCCCCCCCCCCCCCCCCCCCCCCCCCCCCCCCCCCCCCCCCCGACACCCGACAAAAAAAACACCAAAAAAAGGGGGTGGGTCCCTAACACA